>JASDQU010101557.1:157662-170798 GCA_032191745.1 Picea mariana | reverse complement strand
TTTTGGTTGTGGTACATGTTGAGTACATGGTTGAGACAAGTAGTTGATGAGTTGGCGCACATACATGAGGTGTATAGTTGATGATGTTGGTACATATTGATGATTCATAGTTGATGAGTAGTTGAAACATGATTGGTACATACTTGGTACATGGTTGGATGCACTTGTTTATGGTACAAGTTGATTACAGGTTGGTACATGGTTGATGCACTTGTTTATGTTACAGGTT
The DNA here is from genome assembly GCA_032191745.1 of Picea mariana. Taxonomy (NCBI): domain Eukaryota; kingdom Viridiplantae; phylum Streptophyta; class Pinopsida; order Pinales; family Pinaceae; genus Picea; species Picea mariana. Next base: position 170,569 of record JASDQU010101557.1, on the reverse strand, counting down.
GATTACAGGTTGAGGTACAGGTTGATGCATGGTTGATGCATATTTCAGATTTATTGGTACATGTTTACAATGGTATATCTCACAGTGATAGTGTGACAGTGGTTCCATCATTCTACTTTTACTTTAGGGTGGCAGGACGGGGCAAGGACAGGTGGTTGTAGCCACCTTCCAGTTGTAGTCGGAGAACATTGGGGGTTGTAGCTAGATAATTGGGGAGTTGGAGCTTCCCTCAGGTTCTGGCCTGAGAAACTAGGGGGTTGGATCCTCCTTCCAGTTGCAGCTGGAAAACAAAGGAAGTTGGTGCTTCCAATGAATGTAATTCTTCAAGACATATAAGAAAAAACATTCCGTGGTTTTCTCCCGATTTGGGTTTCCACATAAAACACTAGTGTACTATGTATGTGTGTGATTGTTTATTTCTTACTGTTCATTATTGGATAATAATTCTACATTAATATAAAATTTGAAGAAAAAGGATTATAATTACGCTATTACTGATTCACCCCCCCTCTCAGTAATCCAACACAAGGGAAGTATCTACCTTGAGAGTCAACCATCACAAATATCCTGTTTCAATACCTGTGTCAGTCCATGTTCATTTGATCCACCAATTACATCTCTGTGTCTGTTTCATGTCGTTGATGGGGGATACATCAAGGCCCTCCTTCGACAAGTCTATTCCTGTCGACTTCAACACATTATCCAGGAGCTAGACTTAGAAACCAGTTAGTACTTTGGGACTTACATGCCTCAGTGACAGGCCTCCTCACGTTCGACAGTAGGTTTACATCATTGACCTTTGATCGGATGATTCCATGGATGTTTGAATTCATCTAATCTATTCACATTTGTTGGAATGTACTAGGGTACCTTGGGAATCATTGACATCAATGGTGATTTCCCTCGCGCTTGTTAATGGTTTACATCATTGACCGGTAATCAAGTGGTTTATGCAATGTACGACATCAGGACATCTATTCACATTGTTAGATTCGTACTACATCGGGATTAGCAAGAAGACCCTGGGTTGAGTCATTCACTCTGATATATACTTTACCTAGGTTGCGACGAAGTTTCTCTTGAATATTGACACATATACTGTCACATAGATCCACTTTGTATTGGTCTGTGGCTATGTCTTGTCATCTTGTAGATCCACAGTGTATTTTTCATGGCCATGATCAAGTTCATGTCATGGGAGTATAGATCCACATTGTATCTTCAGTGGCTATACCTTTTGTCAATATAATTATGGATCCGCAGTGTATTCTATGGCGACCATACCTGAAAAAGTCTTTATCACTCAAGCATAGGTATTCCTTCCTTGGGTTTGAAACATGTCATAATATTTGTTTGATGGTTGTGTGCAAATGTTTCCAGCCTCTTTGCATCCATACCCTTGCTCGAAAAATTCTACAAAGTACTTCAGTCATCATCGTCTTCTGACTTCGCACTTTGGGGGGCAATCTGTTACACATCAAAATTACTCGCTTCAATAGTGTTGCAAGTGTCGTCATTACAAGTGTTGTAAGTGTCGCATCTTGTCCGCAAGTGTCGCATCTTGACCACAAGTGTCACAAGTGTCGCAAACATCATAGTGCCATCTTTCCTATGTCGTGAATGATCTTTTAATTAAATTATTAAAAATTAATTATTGTGCATGAGGATATGTGTCATTGAGAATTTTTGTATAAAATAAATAGAGAAGAAAGGAAATGGATCTCACCTTGTTAGTACTATTATGCTGCCAAATTTTTTCTTGATTAAGTTTTACTTGTGAGAGATGGGTTTCAAAGCTTGAAAGGAGTGGAAGCTCTTCCTTGAGAGGCAAGCTTGGGTGCTATTGTTTTTATGGTTTTTGTGTGTGGCCCCTTTGTGGCTCGAGGGGCTAAGGGGGAAGAAGAGTACCCCTAGCATTGATTGGGAGATACCGGTGAAGTGTTGGATTAGCAAGCGAGAATAAGGACATTGTGCAATTTAGGGTTAAATTTGAAGATCAGCTTCAAGTTTCTGCATTCATCGAGTTACGGTATTATATAATGTATTTAATTACAGATAAAACAATGTTAGAATTATATAATTATGTTTCTGATTTTGTGACAAACTTGTTAGTGTATTGTAATTGTATGAATTCATTGTCATTGTGAATCTAATCATAAGAGAATAACCTCTGAAATTCCTAAATTTTTATGTGTTGGATGAAATCTTATATATTGTTCGGTGATTAAAAGTATAGTATGTCTCGGCAAAGCAATATTTAATTGTTGTGCATAAAATAATATACCATTAGACACCCCTAAACTTGGTGGCGTAATTCTCTTTTGTTTCTTTTGTATCTCGTTGAATAAAAAGTAATATTTCTGTTAGTGATTAAATCCCAGATTTCAATAATCAGAATTAAGACATGTATCTGATACAATGATGAATAATATTATGGTATTCTCAGCAATTTCGTGGATTAATTTTCTCTGTTGAAATGAATATATAATTTATGTGCCATACAGTTCAAATCAATGGATCGATGTAATGAAATTTACCATTGAAATTTTCAGTAGTAATTTTAAGGGATGTTGTATGTCAATTTCCACAGCTTACATGTACCACTTAATGCAAAACCAATGCGACTTCATGTTGCAGCGCAATTTTGCTCGTTTTTCCATAAGAGAAGGTTCATGAAATCGTTGTGATGGCTGAATCTAAACCAATAAATGAGTTTAGGGTGCAACTAATATTGGATTATTCGTAATCAAAATCTTAAGGAGAAGCTAGATTGTGTACTGCGACTCGAGATTCGTTAATTTGTTTTCATTTTAATTTCAACTTATATTATTAGTCGATCCAATATTTTGGTATTCATGGTTAAATTTTCTTACTTAATACAACGATTATTTCGTTACCTTCCAATAATGGTAAGACACTATTTAAAATTATACACATTAGTTGACATACATATATAATACTTAATTATTATTCACATATAATTTAATATGTATACAACTCAATCATGATGTGCGCATCATTAATCTTAGAAGTGTGTGAAGAAAAGAAGATTGATGGACTATAAGGATTCATAGATAAAAGTCGGTGTTAAATGATTTTCGTAAAGAATATATAAATTGATGATTGATACTAAGGATTCCACCTTGACCTTACTATAAGAATTTAAAGTAAAACAATTGGTCAATGGGTATGATAGAGTTCTAAGTACATTATAGTCTTGATATCATAAATTTGTAATGCCATTATAAGAGGTCACAAGTTCAAATCCAGAGGGGGGTAGGGTATGTATACTTCCGTAGACTTTACCAGTCAAATTGTTGGGTGAAGGGTATGTATACCTCTAGGTTGTCATAAATTAAATTGTCTTAGCTGATATAATTGTTATAATAGTTTTTAAATTGTTTTTATTAGTGAAAAAAAAAGCACAAAATTTTACAAAACTATGCGATAACTTTAAATTATCAGAATGATCATTGAAGTAGGGTCGTTACACTCTACCTAGGTTTGGAGGTTTGCCCACTTGCGTGCGCCCAAGGAGAAAAAGAGCATATGGGTTTTGTAGATCCGGTCCCCAACATGGTTTGTGTGCCCTCGCTCAATTTCTAGATCCTTCAGGAGAGCACCAGGGCCCAATCAAAGAGTAGAGTCAAAGCTTCCTTGTTCGTTTGCGGGAATCTTCCAAAACAAAGACGAGATGTTATTCATATGTATTTTTTCATATGAATAACAATGAGATCAAAACCAACTCCTTCAGAGTTCATTCCAATTCTTAAATATATCAGATAGATTGTGGATGGTTAAACTTGGTAGATTTGTTGTTGCCTTTCTCAAATTTGGGTGTTTTGTTCACAAGAGTGCAAGGGCATAATCTTATCGCTATGTGTAGTGTTATATATGTATATAATTCTCTAATGTAATCAAGTTAGTAAGAGACAGAGAGAGAACCAATCCATGATATTGTAGCTATTTGTTTTGGGAGCCAAGAGCATTGTTGGTCATTGTTATTTTTCATTCAGACTCGATTATTGTAATGGAGCACATGTTGTGAGTGCAAACTTTGTTTTTAATGAAAGCGTTTCTTTTACAACTTCATGGTGTTCCTTTAAATGTATTCATATAGGTTTCTAAAGCATTCCACTAGTTGGCAAGGGCCCATCAACCCAGGGAGGAAGGTTGTGTATGTTGTTTCTAGTATAGTTTTAATTATGTAGCAGTAACTTATTCCATTAACAATTTTGATTGCTAATGTTCCATCACAACTTCATAATTGTAATGATTGCTAATGTTTCAGCTCATACTTGATATTTATTTTTTGGACAAAGTTAAGTTGTTCAAAAGGTTTGCTTGATGGTATTTTGATAAATGAATGGTGTGAGTGTGGTTAGTTTATCTCCCAAGAAGATATAGTATTTTGATAAGTCAGAGTAGTTTGAACTTCGATCTTTTACCTGCACTTACTTTGTATACATCTCACAAATTTATGAACCAACTTGACAAGTATATGGTGTATTAAAGTAACAATTAATTTACCTAACAATATTCACGAGGGAAGTTATCAAGCCATTAAAGAAGAGCAAGAGCCACACCATGAATCCATTAAAGAAGAAGACCTTAATAAAGCATACCACGTTGAAGATCAAGGATTGAATAGAGCACTCCTCCCTTTAATGAAGATGAGGGTATCCAAGCTTTCATCTCTCTTTTCACATGAAGACAAGGGTATGGTAAGTTATACTCCTTTCCAAGTTTTTGACTTCCGCGATGCATCCTTTGATGATTTGGAAAGTGAAGAGCCTTAAAGAAACCATTGAATGTGGTAAATTTTTCATTTGATGAAGAAAATAATGACCATGAAATTGAAAATGTTGATGATTTTCTACATATTGGAAGGGATACATGGGATATAAGTTGTTTTCATTACAATGGGAATGCCATTTATTGTTAATCCCTAAATAATGGCACATTACCCCTTAATTGGGGCATATTAAATTAATATTGTTATTTTATTTATGTTGGCTTGGGTACATTAGTTGTAATTTTACCTCCTAGTCTCTTATATATACCAAGGAGACCTTTTCATTTGGAATCATCTTGTATTTGTGAATTTATGTGGTGTATAAGGAGGTTTCCCCCTCAAAGAGGCTTATTATATGAAATTATCTCTTTTTCAAGGCATGGAGTACTTATTCTGATGTTTTTGTGTTATTTGGATATAGGAAAAATTCTAACATATGGTATCAGAGCTCAAGGTCTCGGGGTTTCACTACTATATATAAGACACGTTGGAATTTTTGCTATAAATTTTTTTCTGGGATGTTCCATGAGGAACACCATGGGATATATTTATTCAATGGATTAATGTACTCATGGTTAAAATCTCAAATTATGTGGCTTTATACTTTCAGAGATATATCCTGTGGAAGATTGGGTTCCTAAATCATCTTGAATTTAGTCATCTCAGTATTTTTGATATAAATTTTTTTATGGGATGATTCAGAATGTCAAATTTGGAGGATATTCATAGGAATCATCAAGGTACCTTTGGTAAATATTTAATCTTCTGTTTCATCCTAATTTTGGATATACACCTTGTGTAAGATAGGGTAGTTGACTAGTCCTATTAACTAGTCTCAAATAGGTGTTCCGGGTCAAACAATGATATCTTCTTCAGTGAGTATCCAAATTAAGTGAGACCAATTGTATTGAATAATGGACAATTTGCAGTATTTCCGGTGCAAGTTTTAGAATAATATATCACATATTGTGCACTTGGCACGCTTTACAAGTACACTCTCTTGGAAAGGACAAAAATCAACAAGGTGTGGGGAAGTTACCATAAATTCCACTTGGCACATCCAATTTTGATAAGACCTATGGCATTACAGAGAGGAAATATCATAGAACTACGAAACTAAATTTCAGTACCAGAAGGGTCGAAATTTTAAATTTACAATAGAAGAAAGGTCGGTTAGCAGAACAACCTCCAAATCAGGGTTTACAAGGTGCGTTTTTTTTTTTTTTTGGTTTTGGAAATTTGCATATCTTTTGACTAGAATATCCAATTGGGATGATTTAAAAAGTACAATAAAGTGGGATAAATGGAGTATCACATAAATTTGAGAGAAACTTAGGGATTTTTTTAGGCACAGACGTGTTCTAACATCTCTAAACATAAGAGTTGTCATTACTGGTCAACGCTACAACCCGAGGACAATGTGGTTCTTCCACGTACCTAGAGTATATCAGAAGGCCCCTTTTTTTAGGTACAAACGTGTTCCGACGTCTCTAAACATAAGAGTTGTCATTACTGGTCAATGCTACAACCCGAGGACAGTGTGGTTCTTCCACGTACCTAGAGTATATCAGAAGGCCCCTTTCTAACGGTTGCGCATTAGAAGACACTACTATGGATTTGAGCTCCCACGTACCTGACGTATATTGGGAGACCCCTGTCATCCTGAGACTTATTGAGTAAACCTTTTGGTTGTCTTGATGATATAGTACACCGAGAACAACACTTGGGGAGATCACTCTCTAGTACATGGGTATTCGGATAGTACGACTAAGGGCATGGTCAAGCCTCCTTAGTTAGTTCCTTGAGATATTGGGCTGAGTACTATTGTTGGACCCCGCACATATATCAAAGAGCTATAGCACTTGACACTCTGTTATATGTGAGGACCTCTACCTAAGACAATTAGGAATTCATACCTTGTAGTGATACATGGCCAAAATGCCGCCCAAAAAGGGAACTTCTACACCAAATAATCCTTCAGACAATCCTACTTGGACTCTTGATGAAGGTGAATAAATGCACAGGGACATAAATGATTTACAAAAGAAGGCAGTGAAAAAATATAAACTACAAGGGATGATGGATTCAACTGAAGCTAAGCTGGAAGCGATAATGGATACTAAGATGGATGGTTTCAAAGGGGAGATCATGGAAGGATTGAAAAAGTTGTTAATAGAGAGGCCACCTGAAAGTGACAATGTATTCCATAAAATTCATGATGAGGACACAAGGAAGATGAATCAAGACTGGACAAACTCCAACTTTGGGTTGAAGACCAACCACTTTCCTAAGATAGATATGAGGAAGTTTGATGGCAAGGATCCAATCACATGGATACTCCAGATGGATCGGTTCTTTGCTCTACATGATGTGCCACACACACAAAATGTACGAATTGCATCTTTATATTTAGAACCCAATCAGTTTGTGTGGTATCGATGGATTTGTTCTCACAAATCACTTGTCACTTAGACATTTTTCATGGAAGAAATTATAGCACACTATGATGAAACAAGGAGCAATACCTTCTTCAACCAATTGATAAATCTCAAGTAAAAGGGTTTAGTTGCGGAGCACATTAAGAACTTCCAAAATTGAATATAAAGGTAACATATATTCCAGATGAGCACCTAATTGATGTATTCATAAGAACTTTAGAGGATAAAATTCAACATGAGGTTCTCCTTTGGGAACCCAAATCATTGGAGAATGCGTTTAGGGTGGCGAGAAATGTTGAAAGTAAAAATCTGGCTGTGGCTACTAGAAGAACCACTCTTAACATCCATCAAGAGAATAGTGTTCCTTCTTCTAAACCACCTCAACCTACAAGGTTGACACCTCAACAATTGGAGGAAAGAAAAGAAAAAGATTTATGCTTTAATTGTGAAAACATGTACAGTAAGGGACATAAGTGTGGTGAGAAGAAATTGTTCTACATAGACTGTGAAGAGGAAGAAGAAGAAGAAGAAGAAGATGAAAATGTAGAAGATATTTCTTCTGAAGTGTTGACTCCCACCATATCATGTAATTCATTGGTTGAAATTAGCACTCCTCAAACCCTCAAAATCGAAGGATATATCAAAAATAAAAAAGGTAATAGTCCTAATTGATTCTAGTAGTACTCATAATTTCATTCACTATAAACTAGACAAAGCTCTCAATTGCTTTATATATCCAGCGCTAGAGTTTCAAGTAATGATTGCAAATGGAGGAACTATCAATTGCTTATGAAAATTCCATAAGATCAATCTTACTATGGGGGAATATGTAATGAATATTCCAATTATTGCTATACCCATGGGTGGTGTTGATGTCGTACTAGGATTCCAATAGTTACAATCATTGGGAACAATGGATTTTAATTTTCAATAACTTTTCATGAAATTTTCATTGGAAGGAAAGGAAATTGAGTTAAGGTGTATCACAGGCGATAAGATTTAATGGAATGACAAAATTATTGAAAAATGGGATCAGGGTGTAATTGTACAACTATGCTCACTAGATGTTCAAACATATAAGCCATCTATTCCCCTAGATCTCCAAGGGATTATTGATAAGCATTCCAAAGTGTTTGAAGATTTTCTCAGAGGTCTTCCACCCACTCAGAATCATGATCATGCTATTCACCTAATTCATGGGAGTGTTCCTCCTAACATCATGCCTTTTAGATACCCTTATGCTCGAAGAGTGAAATTGAGTGTAGGGTTGAAGAAATGTTAGAGGATGGAATTATTAGACCTAGCCAAAGTTCTTACTCTGCACCAGTGGTAATGGTACTCAAGAAAGAGGGCTCATGGTGTATGTGTCTAGATTATAGAGATCTCAACAAGATCACCATTAAAGATAAGTTTCCCATTCCTGTCATTTATGAATTGTTAGATGAACTACATGGAGCAATCTACTTCACAAAGTTGGATATTTGTTCAGGGTATCACTATATTAGAATGAAGGAAGCAGACGAATGCACCTTCCACATTCCAAAGGTTGATGAATTCCATTTTCAATCCCTTCCTTTGAAAATTTGTGTTAGTATTTTTTGATGATATACTAATCTCTAAAAATTCTGGGAGGATCATGTTCGACATGTTGACAGGGTGATACAACTACTAAAGGAGCAACAACTATATGCCAAACCATCCAAATGTTTCTTTAGGGTGAAGGAGGTAGAGTATTTGGGTCATATTGTATCTCATGAAGGTATCAAGGTATACCCTAACAAGATGAAGGCCACGATGGACTGGCCGATTCCCAAAACATTGAAGAATCTTAGAGGATTTTTGGGTTTGACATTAACTGAAAAGAATGGATTTTCATAGACTCCATAGGAAACTCAAGCTTTTGAACAAATTAAAGAGGTGATGTGCAACGCTCCTATCTTGACCACACTAGAATTCACAAAAACCTTTATTGTGGAATGTGATGCCTCAAGAAATGACATTGGTGTTGTTTTGATGTAAGAAGGAAGGCTCCTTGCTTTTGAAAGTCGACCACTCAAGGGGAAGGACTTACACAAACCTGTTTATGAGAAGGAAATGATGTAAATACTACATGCATTGGAGCAATGGTGCCATTACCTAATAGGTAGGCACTTCAAGGTCAAAATAGATCATGATAGTCTTAAATACTTCTTGGAACACAGACTATCTTCAGAAGAACAACAAAAATGGGTGACCAAGATGTTGGGTTATGATTTTGAAATCATCTACAAAAAAGAGAAGCAAAATGTTGTGGAAGATGCACTCTCAAGAAAGGATGAAGATGTTGAGGCCTTTCTCTATTCTATCTCTATAATCCAACCTGATTGGATAGCAGAAGCAAGGGATGAATGGAAGAATGAGGAAAAAGTGTGGACTCTCATTCAAAGGTTTCAACATGATTCTAGTGCATCAAATACATTTATTGAAAAAATGATTCACTATGGTACAAAGATCACTTATATTTATGTAAGAACTCCCAACTCAAACAAAAGTTACTTTTGGCATTGCACACCTCTCTGGTAGGAGGGCACTCAATATTTTTGAAAACCTATCACAGGGTCAAGAAGGAATTTTTTTGGGATGGCCTTAACACTGATGTTCAAAGGTTTGTGGTAGAATTTTTGGTTTGCCAACAAAATAAGGTGGAAACAATTAAGACGCCAGGTCTTTTACAACCATTACCCATCCCAAGTCAGCGCTGGCAGGAGGTTTGCATGGATTTCATCATAGGGTTATCGAAGTTTGAAGGAAAGAGTGTCATCATGGTGATTGTTGATAGACTTACCAAGTACGCAGACTTTTGTGCACTCTCTCATCCTTTTAAAGCCACTACAGTTGCCACCGCATTCATGGAGATAGTTCAAAAGCTACATGGAATCCCAAAGATTATTGTAATTGACATAGATCCCATATCCACTGCACAATTTTGGACATAATTTTTTTCTTGTTTGGGTACCGAATTGGCTCATAGCTCATCTTATCATCCTCAATCTGATGGACAAACTAAGATAGTAATCAAATTTCTGGAAGGCTACCTTTGTTTTCTTTGTCTCGGATAAACAAACATAATGGTTCAAGTGGTTACCCTTGGCAGAATGGTGGTATAACACTTCCTTTCATACTGGAACAAAAATGACACCATTTATGGTGCTCTATGGATGTCACCCACCGTCCATCACTTCTTCTCTAAAGAAAAATATAAGGTTCAAGAAATGGAAAATCACATTGAGCATCAACAACAAGTTCTGCAACTCCTAAAGGACAACCTTACCATGGCACATAATCACATGAAACAACAAACAAATCAACATCGTAGTGAAAGAAGTTTTGAAGTAGGGGATTGGTTATTTTTAAGACTACAACCATACAAACAAATGTCCCTCAAGCAAGCTAAGAAGGGTAATAAATGATCACCGAAGTACTATGGACCTTATAAGGTGTTTCAAAATATTGGTACTATGGCATACAAATTGGAGCTGCCTGTATCTTTGTGAGTACACCTAGTTTTCCATGTTTCATGTTTAAAGAAGGTTATAGGTGACAAGATCCGAGTTCAAACTATATTGCCAAAACTTGATGAGGAAGGAAAAATCATATTGGAGCCTGAAGTTATCACCGACACAAGAATTCACCAGCTAAGGAATAGATCCATTTAAGAGTATCTCATTAAGTGGAAGAAACTACCTATTGAAGTTTCCACTTGGTAAGACGAGTCTTTTATACAAAAGAATATAGAATTACTCAAGCGTTGTAGAAAACACTTGTCTGAAGGGGAGGGGCATGTTAAGTCCTAAATAGTGGCACATTACCCCTTAATTGGGGCATATTACATTAGTATTATTATTTTATTTATGTCGGCTTGGGTCCATTAGTTGTAATTGTACCTCCCAGTCTCCTATATATATATACCAAGGAGACCTTTTCATTTGGAATCATCTTGTATTTGTGAATTTATGTGGTGTATAAGGAGGTTTCCCCCTCGAAGAGGCTTATTATCTAAAATTATCTCTTTGTCAAGGTGTGGAGTACTTATTCTGATGTTTTTATGCTATTTGGATATTTGTTTCCTAACATTTATGATATTGATGATGATTCTAGAATTAATAATGCAGATTTGTTGCCTTTGGAACAATCATCATTTCCAAAAATTTTGCATGATCACTTTCAACCATATAGGTATATTAATGATGCATATTTTTGACAATACTAAGAAGATATGTTCACAAATTTGTTTCAACCACCTAGGACTAATTCATTACAACATTCTCATGGCAACTTCCAACCATATCCTTGGAGGTACGATACATATCCTTTTGAACACTTAGAGTTATTTTATGAAGAAGATTTTTGACCACCCATATGCTCAAATTTTGGTGAACATTCATGTGAGCACTCTTTTGCGATTGTGATTCACCCAGGGTAGTAAGAATTTCATAGTAGAAATTTCCATCCATCTTTTTCTTCATCTTGTCCTCAATATGTCATTGGAGGTACAACTGGAAATTATATTTTTGGTGTTGAAATATCTACGGGGAAAAAGTGTTTTAAACTTATGGTTTGTTGCAAAGATCTCTTTCCACATATAGAAGGACAACGAGACCAAGGTTGGGAGATTTTTTTTTTTTTTTTTAGATCTGATTTTACACCCCATTTTTCATCCATATTTTTCTTAGGCAATCATGAGGTACTCTTCATATTTTTTATGATTCCATCTCAAGCCTTTGGAAGTTACATCATACATGAAGTTCAAGGTGGCCTTTTTTTGAAGCATATCGACCAGTCTTACGAGATGCAAGGGTTGTGTCATGAAGACATTGCTTGGAGTAAGGATGAGTCATCATCATCATATTGAAGCCCCATTCGAAGATGGATAGAGAAATCCTGTGGATGCACATGCAAATTTTGGCATGATTTTGTTGCTCTTTCTTGTCCTCATGAGTTGGATTCTATGTTTGGTCATGATCACTTGGTACTTGACATATCCTTGTTTTGGTTTATAACTAAGTACAAGGGTAGAACTTTTGACTTCGATGAGATGCTATGATGACTTCATTGGTTGTATGATTATACCTAGTATTTGTGTTTTCCTTTAGTTCAGGGTAGTTGTAGGTCATGTTGTATGTTTCCTTTTATGAATCTTGATTGTGTTTTATCACTTGATTTCAATTATTCCTTTATCATACGCATTTGTAGCTAGTTGGGATTTTTCTTTACTATTGCCTTTCATAATAAATAAATAAATCAAAAGAAAAGGAAAAATAAATTGACTTTATGTTTTTTTCGTCTTTTACCTTTCATCTACCAGGGGAACTATATTCCCTTGCTCATCTTTACTAATTCTCTTATGTTAGAATGTAGTAGAAATTTTTAGGTTTGATGCAGAGTACAAATCTTGGAGTTCTAGAGATTGTTGAGGTTCTCATGCACTCTATGGTGAGAACATGTTTGTTGATGATTAAAATCACAACGAGGATTTTGCTCGCAAAGTATTGCTTGAGCCTATTAATGATAAGCCAATAACATATATAATACTAGTAGGTGGGACCCCCTTGTAGATTGGGAGATCAGATCTGGTTCTTAATCCATGTTTATGCTGCTACTCGACATTGTTATTGGACACACCTACCACACTTAG
>JASDQU010101557.1:142386-157488 GCA_032191745.1 Picea mariana | reverse complement strand
CAAGTGTGATTAAAATGAGAGATCCTTGCCTCTTATTTATACTCTCCAAGTAGCTTCCTTAAAAACATCTTCTAGGTCACTTGGCTCCACTTTCCTTATTTTAGGGTTAACCCACTTCTAATTTCTCCATTAAATTTATTATTTAAATAAGTTATTTTGTATTCACTTTGAATTATAGTACACTCATCACTTCACTTTATTATTTACCTTTTAAAATACCTTAAACCACTTTGACTACTTTGACCTTTTGGGGCTTCTAGATGACATGTGAGGGTCCTCCAACTTCGTAAGGCCATAACTCTCAAACCGTGAGGAGTTATGTGACATTCCACATACCACTAGAAATGGCATGACATTTACTATCCATATATATTAATATTGTCTGAAAATATATCATAACTCATACCGTTACCCATCAAACAAACTTGGGTCCATTACCCAAACCTGGGGTCTCCAACTTCTCATGGCCATAACTCTCTAACCGTGAGGAGTTATGTGGCATTCCACATACCATCGAAAATGGCATGACAAGAACTATCCATATAGGATATTTTCACCAACAATTTACTTGATCTTAATCTCATTATTCCACATACAAGCATGGGTCCTCCAACCATTGTTCTAGGATAACTCAATCTGTAAAGCGTCTTCCCGTGAGGGCTTTCACCATAAGGGGACCACTTTGGATTTCATCCATTTGTGCACCTGATCAATCATGATAAGAAAATAATGAGAGCAAGGGTCCTCCAACCATTCTTATAGGATAACTCAATGCGCAAAGCGTCTTCCTGTGAGGGCTTTCACCATAAGGGGACCACTTTGGAGTTCATCCATTTGTGCACCTTATCAATCATGATAAGACAATAATGAGTCATCTATACATTTTTCCAACAATGCATCATATACCCATGAAACCACAATGATCCATCTTCATCATGTATCAATGACAACTCATTGATCCATCTTCATCTATGCATTCTCATCAAGGAAAATACATATTATATTACATCAATCATCAATCAGTCGATCCTTTGACATCAATCAATCACTTGACATCAATCAATGACATCAATCAATAAAACCATTGGCATAAATGACAACATGATCCAACAATTGCTTACATGTTTGAGCACGATTGATGATCGATGTTGGTTCTATTCAGGACAAATGGACGATGGATAATGCATGATTGTTCTGTTGCTATAGGCTCTAATGTCGTGTTGAAATGACTTATGATATCCATTGTTACCTTTCCATTTACTCCTTGAATTATTACTTGTGCAACTTGCAAAAGATACATGTTGGCAACCACAAAGAAGAGTAATTGAAAAGAAATAAAGCAATGTGAACACAATCCACAAAAGGTGAACTATGCTACAATGTTATACGATGTTGCACTATACCTTTGGAGTTAAGGGAAATGGTATTAATCCAAAATAGCGATCAAAATGTCTATGCAATATATTGAGTCATCTAAAGGCATGTGATATGCATTATAGTATGGTAGGAAGTGGTAAAATGTGACATAGGGTGGCGGTTTGGCAAACAGTGGATGTTAGTTTCGATGCATGGTTTAGTTGAATGAATTAATGGATTAGTGGGCTGGCATGTACTAATGAATTGAATGACTAGAGGTTGGAGGTGACGTGCATTTACTACATGTCACCCCATACCACTTACACTAGCCGTCACCCTGGCTATTGTTCAACTGTGTTCGTTGTGGTTAACTCCGATTTTCAAGCAGAGGGAGAACTACTCGACCAAGCTCGTGTTTTTAAGGATTTCGTGGTTACAGGTATGCCTTTTCTCCATCCATGAACCCGCTCTGTTTATGAAATAGATATTGGCTCGGTGATGTATGGGTCTATTCTTTTCTTAAGATTGGCAACTGTGTAAAATTGTGATACTTTTCTAGAATGAAGGGTTGGTATGGTTTTCATTGCAATAATGTTTGAAGTCATAGTTTCGTTGATTGTTTTGAGTGTTAGAAGCCATGAAGGCTCTCTGTCCTTCTTATTGGTCTTGGATGAAGTGTTTTCATTCGATCCAGATTGGTTGGCTGTCTCCACGCATTCTTATCACCATATTGTTGTTATGGGATTTGCTAAGTTTGAAACACTTTGTATCCCTACATGTCGTTTCACTTGGGTATGGGTTCGTTCATGTTACTGGTGTTTGCACAGGGGGTTATGATAGCCGTTATGCTAAAGGGATTGCTTAAGGATGATTGTTATTTCTTGGCTATGTCCTATCTCAACATTCTTCAATTGATTCGGAAAACCTTGAGGGTTATACCCTGTGTGTTCTAAGTATTATTACAGAGCCAAAATAAGGTCTTGCTCCTCTGTTCATAGTCTCTCCTATCATGAAAATTGTCACCCTGTCTGTGAGGTTATTGGTGGTATACCCTGTGTGTGCACCATTGGTCTTAAAGGTTCTTGCCTGATGTTGGGGTTGACTTCAGTCTCCTTGTGTTGGTCCACAGAGCAAACCCTTGATTTCTCAAGCCTGGTTTTTGATAGAGGGAACCATTATGTCATGTTGGGTATGTTGTTGATTGTTATGAGTTGGTGGTGTATTATTGACAGTGTCGATCACTGGCTCGTCCCTGTGGATTATGTTGACAATGGTGTTAGTTTCGGTATTTAGTCACTGCATTGGTTATTATGACGTTCGAATTATTAACTTAGCATTAGTTATAATCGATTAAGTCACAATGATGCTTCGTGCGTGGTGCATTGACTTGTGTGGGATTCCTACAACATGTTAGGTTGAGTTGATGGTTGTTGTGATTGTGTTTTAAATTGACAAATGGGAATATTGCAATCGTGGTGATTATTGTATGTCCATCCACTGTATATGCTATGGATATTATTGATTGTGCCATCCGAGATGGTCATGGGTTTTTAAACAAAATGGTTTTGTTGCAAATTTGATCAATTTATGAGATGAGATCATGCTTATTGTTGCCACCTTGTTATGTTGATTGATAGCCCATAATTGTGGATGTATAGTTTCAGAGTGATTGGACATGTACATAAATGCTCTGCGTTTTGTTGAATGGTCTGTGTATTCCAAGCATGGTAAGGTTTGCTCTTTGAGTTTATGTTGAGATAGTTCAGTTTTCATTCATTCCTTAATTTATCACAAGCCTAATTCTTTTTATGATAGAAGGGTCTTATTGTAGACAACAAGATTCAGGGCCAAATTAAATCATTCAGACACTTGTTTTTCAGAGGCGTTGATCTATCTTTGATAGTCTGTGTAGACTTGTCTGTTTGTGAATTAGTTTTCATGACTGACAAAGGCTATTGTGCAGAGTTGAGTGGGAAAAAATCCGTGGCAAGATGATCCAGCTTTTAGAGTTTAGTTTTGATTTTCTGTCAGAGGTCCTTTTGTATGTTCCATCGGGGATGTCTATGTTTGACTTTGGTCCAAAACTTCTTCATGAAATTTTGTAAAGAGAATGACTCTTTGGTGAATTGGAATGAAATAAAGGATTGCTTTATGTCTCATCCATCTTGATTATCATCTTGGTGTCTTTGCTTCTGTCTTTACATTTATTTAAGCAACTGTTATATTTAGAAAATCATATAAATAATGAATTTTCCAGCAAGATTTTATTTATAAAAAGACTAGCCTAAGCACTTGTAATCAATACTTGTCAGTTAGGATATTAATTTTGATGGCTATAAACATAGGGTGACATTCCCGTCTATTTTTCTTTAGCCAAGCATAATATGAAAATGCTTGAGTAAGATCATTTCATATCTTTTCCTCAACATTTATTTGGCGACCATACTGGGGAGATCTTCAATATCTTTCTGGTTAATTTTTATACTCGATTATCATCGAATACATCTATTTTTCTAATATTGATTCTTTGACCATTTTATTTCTTAATGACTGTGCCTGTTGCAAGGCAACCCAATATTGAGCCCGGTCTTCAAGATTAGACCAGCATTGCTCTGAACCTGTTTAACACCATTTTAGACACTGCCAATATTCGTGCTGAGCTTAATCATTCATGGGCAACAATTGAGCAAGATATTAGTGCCCAAGAACGTTGGGAAGCTAGACATAGACAACCTAGAAATCAACAATAACCTTCTTGTTTCTTCAGTTTTGGCCTTTCTTTCATGTCCTTAGACTCCCATGTCTCTAGAAGAAGAAAAGGCTTATCACCCGAAATTAATCCTATTGTTGAAATAGGAAGAAGAAACGTTGTGTTGTCTACCCAAAAAAGTGCTCTAAGGAGAAATTTGTCTGACTCATTCAGTTCGTCTTTCTTTCCCTCATATATCATCCACAAGATGACATCTAGTGGTGGCTCTGGTGGCACTGGAAGTGCTTCCTCTTCTCAGTCTTCATCTTCGTCAGTGATTGGTATCTTATATAGCCACCATATCCCTATCCAATCTACCACAAATCCTACCGAAGTTATTAAAAAGTATGCTCTTTTCCAGTTTGAAGAAGACACCACAACCACACCATGGCATGTGTCCTCTCCTCTTAACCTAACACCTTCTACTCGTCCACTTCCTAAATTCAAAGAACATCTTCCTAGGTTTTCAAGAAATATCACTTTCACTACAAATGAACACCCGGTGGCATTTTCTAATGCTTGTCACAACATAGGGGCCAATTACAATGATACTTGCATGCGCTTATTCGTCAATTCCTTGGAAGGAAAGGTTGTGGCGGATTTCTTTGACCTTCCTCCTAAGATTCTGTCTACTTGGGAGGAGTTAATTTAGTGGTTTAGATCCACTTATGGGCAATCTAAAATCCCATCCGAGAAGCTATGGGAATACAATAACATCGCCTATTAGGATGGAGAGACCATCAAGTCCTACAACTTGTGTTTCACTAAGCTATACAATTAGATCCCTGAACTCATCCGACCTCAGAACCAAGCCGCTTTCATGAATTACTACAATGCATTACCTTCCCCCTACCATCATAGGCTTGAGGAAAAAGCCATTGATAATCTTGGTTCCGCTCTGCATACTTGTTCAGAGTATGAAGAACAACTTGAAATAATAGGTCTTCCCCAGGGAGAATCAGTTAAAAAGACAAACATGTCCGCCCTCTCACAGCTAGTACAAGATATGAAAAATCATATGATAGTGTATGAGCGAAAAGGGACTATCTCCCCTCTAACCCCTGGAGCTTCATCCTCTTCTGCACCCTCCTTTAGAAGTCCAATTGAAAATAATTTTCAGCCTAAATCTATCTTGCCTCAAATTTGGTGTAACTTTTTCGAAGAACACCATGAAGAAACCACATGTGAGGTAAGGAAGCGTGCCAGAGATAAGATCTTTGGTAAAAGACCAGAAACTACTATCGCTATCCAAGAATTTACAGAGCCAGAAGATGTCATGATCGTCAATACTAGGAACAAAGCCTATGCTCCCAAGGGAAAAGTTGATCCTCCTCGCAATTCTTCTAGCCTGAGCTCATCCTCACCCTTTGCTACTGTTCATATTCCTAAGGGTCCTGACAGTCAAAGAACAACTTCCGCTCTCCCCTCTTCCAAGTACAATATCTTGAATCAGTTGGCCAACATCAAAGAAGATGCAACCCTTTTGGACATGGTTGTTGTCCCTAAGCAACTGAGGCATCTGAAACAATTCATGGAAGGAAAATATTCCGTTGTAGCCAACCTCTCTGAAGAGGTGAATGAAGAGGACTCATTTGTAAATAAGGTAGGTGTACATAACTTTAGATGCCCTGTAAAAAAACCCCGTTTTTATATTTATGTAAAGATCATGGATAAGATTACCCACTATTGCCTCATTGATAGTGGTTCAGGCCCAAGCGCGAAGTCAAAGATTATTATGGAAGAGCTAGGCTTATCTTGTACAAATGAAAACGCTAGAAGCATGCTCTCCTATAATAGTGTACAAAAAATGACTATAGGTGAGATTAAAGATGTGACCTTAGTTTTGTGCACACACCTTGAAATAAGGACAACCCTTAGCATTCAGGTAATTGACATGCCAATAAGTAATTACTCAATCATCTTGGGAAGAGATTGGCAAGCTTTAACGGGTGTATACCTCTCACTCGATAGAACAAATTTATCCGTTCCTCAGAATGGTAAAAACATTATAGTCCTTAGAGAGGGAAGGATTTCACCTTACATAGAGAGTGTCCCACAACCTAATGTAAACTATATCGAAGAGGACCTACGGGTGTATTCCATCTTTGCTGAGGAGGATAACATTCCCATCGAACAAATTGATTTAGATGATCGTATGTGGCACATGCACTTTGATGTTTCATGCTCTAATGAAGGTAACAGAGATGGCATTATCTTGATTTCTACTGTAGAAAAAATCCATAAATTTTCTTATAGGTTGGAGTTTGCTTGCACGAACAATGTCACTAAATTCAAAGCTTTATTATTAGGCATTGAAAATGCCTATAATCTTGGCTCTGGTCACCTCTCATCTTTTGGGGATTCTGAGCTTGTTGTGAACCTTATACGTAATATTTACTACCCTAGCAACAAGTTGATGAAACGATACACCCAAACTGTTTGGGCGCTTATCTCGAACTTTTTATCTTTTAACATTACTCATGTTAAGAGGGAATTGAACTCAATGGTTGATCGATTAGCTGTTTTTGTAGCCTCTCCTAATTGACAACTTCTGCCTCACAGACCTGATTGTACTTTCCAATCTCTATATCCCCCACATATCCTCGACAATATAGAATTTTGACGGGTATTCCCTAACGATGAAAGCATTTGCGCTTTCATTCAAAATGAACCTTTTAAGCCCAAGGAAATTATATCCATAGAAGATAACAAGATTCCTAAGGGCTTGACTCCTCTAGAGAGTTCATTTTCATCGAGTGATGTAGGCAACAAGGAGAAACAAAAGGAAGAGGAGTCGAAAAGGAAGGTGGGTGAAACCATATCCTTGAACATTTGGACACCTGAGGCTCTAAATAATGTTAAAATAGGTGCGAAATATTTAGATGAAGAGAAAATGAAGTTTGCCAAGCTACTTGGTGAATTTCAAGATGTTTTTGCTTGGTCTTATGAGGATCTTCATGGTTTTGATCTTGGTCTTATATAACATGCCATCCCCATTAAGGAAGGCATAAAACCAGTTAGGAAAAAACAAATACCTATCAACCCTGCGCTAGAAGCAACTATTCGAAAGGAGTTGGAAAAAATCTTGAAGGCTAGAATCATTTTTTCGGTCAAGTATTCCGAGTGGGTTTCAAATTTGGTGCATGTTCAGAAATCGACTGGTCAGATCAGAGTATGTGTCGATTTTCATGCATTGAATCGGGCTAGTATAAAATATCACTTTCCTCTCCCTAATATGGAAATGATTTTGCAGCAAGTGGCAGGGTCACAAACGATGTCCTTACTTGACAGTTTTTTCGGTTACAATCATATCAAGGTTAAAAGGGCAGATAAATATAAAACCACCTTTATTACTCGTTGGGTTACCTTTTCTTATGAACGTATGCCTTTTGGCTTATCTAATGCAGGTGCCACCTTTCAAAGAGCTATGCAAATAACTTTTGACGATTTGATCGGTAAGATCATTCAAATCTACCTTGATGACTTAACGGTGTATTCTAAAATCCGATCAGACCATTTTGGTCATCCGAGAAAAGTTCTCATGCGATGTAGGAAATTTGGCATTTCCCTAAATCCTTCCAAGTCCATTTTTGACGTTACCGAGGGCAAGCTCCTTGGACACATTGTCTCTGATTCATGAATAAGCATTGATCCCAAAAGGATTGTTGGTATCCTTAATATGTCTACTCCCACTTCCAAGAAGGAGGTTCAAGCTTTTATGGGGGTTATTAACTTTGTCCATAGGTTTCTTCCAGATTTTGCTATGATGGTCAAACCAATTCATAATTTTCTTAAGAAAGATCGTTCTTTTTCTTGGACAAATGATGTCAAAAATGATTTTGAGGGGATTAAGAAAGCAATCAGTTCCACACCAGTTTTGGCGAAGCCGGATTTTGAGAAAGAATTCACGATATATACTAATGCCACCGAGGAGGCAGTTTCTGCTATCCTCATACAAAATGATGACCAAGGAAATGGAAAACCAGTGGCTCTTGTTAAATCTGTTGAAATTTTTCACCAGTTAATCTTAGGTAAGCATACATTGGTAAAAGTCCCTTTACCTGCTGTCAAGTTTTTTCTCTCACAGACTTGTTTTTCAGGAAAGCTTTCACATTGGCTTTCCAAGATCCAGGAGCATGATTTGAATATCATGACTTCTACCACTATCAAGGGATGTGACTTAGCCCTTCACTTAGCTCATCATGCTGAGAATGGTGAAGAAATTGATGAAGAATATAGTTCCCTTTTAGCCCTCTTTCACATTGATGACCAGATCCTCCCTGTGTCTGAAAATCCTTGGTACAAGAATTTGGTTTATTATTTACAGAAGCAAAGATGTCCAGACAACTTAGAAACTCATCAAAGGAGAAGGCTTCATCTTTAATATGCAAGATACGTCATTATAGGAGACTTCTTATTTCAAAGATATGCTGATGGTGTGCTGCTTTGCTATGTAAACAATGAAGATGCACAAAAACTGTTGCAAGAAGTTCATGGTTCTTCAAGTTCTGTCATTCATGTAGGAGGTCATTTTTCTGCAAAAACCATTGCTTTCAAGATTATTAGAAAAGGATACTATTGGCCTTCAATCTTTTGTGACTCTTATGTTTTTTTGAGTGCTTGTGACAAGTGCCAAAATTTTTATCGGAAAGAACGCCTTTCATCCTTGCCATTACAACTTGTCCTACTAGAATTTCCCTTTTCAAAGTGGGGATTGGATTTTATTGGTCCTATTATTCCTCCGTCTTTAGTTGGACAAGTTTTTATTTTGACAGCCACTGACTATTTTAAAAATGGGCTGAATCTGTCCCACTTAAGCATTCCACAGATGATCAATTAATTTCTTTCCTTGAAAATAACATTTTTTTCCAGATTTGGTCTTCCATTGGAAATTATTACAGACAATGGTCCTGCTTTCATTTATGCTAAGCTAACTCAATTTTTAGCTAAGTTGGGGGTTAAAAATTTCACCTCATCCGCTTGTTATCCCAAAGGGAATGGGCAGGCCGAGTCTACCAACAAAAATCTGGTAAGAATCGTCAAAAGGCTCATCGAAGACAAGCCTCATTAGTGGCACACTCTCCTCACTTACGCCCTCTGGGAATATCGAACTACCGCCAAGGTAAGCACTAGTTTCACTCCTTTCCAGCTTGTTTATGGTCAAGAAGACCTCCTGCCAACTGAACTAGAACTTTCTTCCTTAAGGTTGATGCTGCAGATCGAAGAATTAAATTCTTCCGATGTTTCACAAAGGATAAACACACTCCTAGCTTTGGAAGAGAAAATGATGTTTGCTTTGGATAATATAAAAAGGAGACAAAAAACTATTAAGAAGTATTTCAACAAGAGTGTCAAGACTGTCAAATTTAAGGTCAATGAAAAAGTATTGCTGTGGGATTCAACTCACGCTGATAGGGGAAGACATTCAAAATTTCAAAAATTATGGCGGGGTCCATTCAAGATCGCTTTTGTCTTAGGTACTAACTCTTACATTCTAAAAGATTTACATGAGCGATTGTTTTCCTACAACACTAACAGTTATCACTTCAAGCATTATGTGGAACCAACTTGAAAAGCTCCAACGTTGTTTTCATTTTCTGTATACTAGTAGTCTAGATTTGCTTTCAGTTTTTCACTATTTTCTTTTCTGCTTTACAGTAGTTTGACTTCAACTTTCTGTTTTAAAACATTTTCTACTGCTGTTACATTTCTGTCATTTTATTTCTGCTGTTTTAATTTTTGCAATTTTATTTCTGTCATGATTTTATTGCTTACTATCTTTTAGTTGATTTTGGTCAAGAATAAGATGTTGGATCAATTTTGCCACAGTGTCACTCCTGCAAGAAATTGTTAGTCAATAACAATCAAGCTTACACGACTGTTACGATGTTTCCCCTGAAAACACACTTAAATTTGTTATTTGCTTTCACTGTTGTCTTATAAAGAGATTTATTATCTCCCACTTCTTCTTTCCATTTCTTCATCCATTTGAGAAATAAAGAGCAAGTCCATTAATTTCTCTCCTTGAAGCAAAGAGTAAAATCTGATTGAATGATCATGCATATAGGGATAAACCCCCTCATACTTAACATTTTTCATGAGTTATTCCCAAACTCCCGGTCATTTTTCCATTTAATCTGCTCACTTCCCCCTGTTGCATGATCATTCTAGTTATGTAATGTTTTCGACTTGGCTAGTCTAGGAAACATTGATAATATGTGTGTAGGATCAATCATTTACAGCATACAAATGGTCATACAAATAATAAATGCGACAAAGGACTGCAAAGTTTATATTATGATATCTCTGTGGATTACAAAGGCCAAATGCGGCTGAATAAAATGACAACACTCAGCTAGATCAAAAGACAAAAGGATCTTAGCTGGAATACAAATAAACAACTAAAGATAATACCTGAAATATGCGAGCATTGCATAATTGCTGCTGAAGAATGATGGAAGACCTGTGTGATCTTCCTGGTGACTAGGGTGTGTCTCTCAACACCGAAATCAACCAACTAGTGTCTTCCTTCTGGAATCCACTGAACTATCTCTCCTGAGATGCGTCTCTCTCCTCAATGACAAGTCATAATCTGCATAATGATGAATTAGGTCGCTAACCCTTCCTTTATAGCTTTCCAAAACCCTAAATCATGCTGAAACCCTAATTCGCTATTGACTTCCAAAACCCTAAATCACTGTTGAAACCCTAATTCACTGTTGACTTCTATTTTTAGCTCATAATGACTTAAAATCACTTTTAACCCTTTTTAGCTCAATGTCACTTTCTGAATATAACACCTGTGACTGGAGTGACCTCTAGTAACCCTGTTTACCCCTCTTTGGCCCTGACTATAGTATAATGGGGTGGTTTAGACCATTAAGCCTCCTTTTTGGAGCTCCTATTTGGAAAGGGACATTACAGTCCTCCCTTCGCGAAATTGCTTGTCCTCAAGCAATACCAGTCCAGGGTGCTGCGACACCTGCTCACTCTCCCAAGTAGCCTCCTCTACTAGAAGCCCTCTCCATCTGATCAAACACTCTCTGATGACCCTACTCCTCAGTTTCCTCTCTTGAAAATCCAAAACCTCCTCTGGAACTAACTCCAACTGTCCCTCCTCATCCAATGGGGGAAGCTCCTCTGATGTGCTAATGAATTGTCCCACTGCCTTTTTGAGGCAAGACACGTGGAACACATTATGAATCTTTCTCCCCTCTGGAAGCTCTAGCTCGTAAGAAACCTTGCCTACTCGGCGCATGATCCTGTAAGGACCATAAAATCCGAGGTTGAGCTTCTCGGCCCCACTCTTCTTCAAAGATGACTATCTGTAGGGTTGGAGTCTCAAGAAAACCAAATATCCAACCTCAAAGTTGCGCTCTCTCCTGTGACTGTCCGCACTTATCTTCTGTCGGTTTTGCGTCATCTGCAAGTTCTCTTTCAACAACTTGAGAATATCCTGACTCTCTATGATCCAATCCTTGGCCTTGGGAGCTCTGCTCTCCTCGAAGACCAAGTCTACCAAAGTGGGAACATCATATCTGTACAATGCTCGGAAGGGTGTCATACCAATGGACATGTGGAAGGTAGTGTTGTAGCAATGTTCTCCTAAATGTAACCACTTTACTCACGTTCTCTGCTGTCCTCCTACATAGTTCCTCAAATACCCTTCAACCCACTTGTTGACAATCTCGGTCTGCCCATCTGTCTGAAGGTGATAGCTGGTGCTAGGTGTCAACTCTGTCCCCACCAATCGAAACAACTCTCTCCAAAATGTCCCTATGAATCGACTATCCCTGTCACTGATGATGTTCTTCAAAAACCCATGAAGTCTGAAGACCTCCCTGAAGAAAAGATCAGCTACCTGAACTATGCTGTACTTTGTTGGTATGGCATAGAAGTGAGCAAACTTGGTCAATCTATCGACCACTACATAGATACAGTCCTTACCCTAGACCTTGGGTAGACCTGTGATGAAGTCCATAGATATACTCTCCCATTTCTGTTCTGGAATGGGGAGTGGATGAAGTAGCCCTGCTGGAAGAGCATGCTCTGACTTGTTCTGCTGGAAAGTCACACACTCACTGATGCGTCTAATAATCTCCTGTTTGAGGCCCTTCCATGAGAACCTCTTTCTGATGTATCTATAGGTTTTGAAAAACCCCTGATGGCCTGCTAGAGGTGAATCATGAACTGCGGTGAGGATCTTCTTCTCGAGCCTTGAATCTGGTACCAAGTAGACTCTATCCTTGTAAAATATGACATCGTCAATCACCCTATACCGCTCATCCTGTATCTTCCCATCCATCACCTCACAAGTGAACTTGTTCTTGGAATATTCCACTAACAAGTGGGATTTCCAATTTGCTGAAATCTCCATCAAAGAACATGTCACAGATCTCCTTAATAGTGCTTCGGACGCAATGTTCTTCTCCCCCTTGACATACTCTATGTCAAAGTTGAACGCCTATACCTTCGTCACCCATTTTTGTTGTCACTCACTGAGGTCCTTCTGCTCAAGGAAATACTTCAAAATGTTGTGGTCGGTCTTGACCATGAATTTGCTGCCCACCAAATATTGTCTGAACTTGGTCAAGGCATGCATGATTTCCAACATTTCCTTGTCATAAATGGAATACAACCTCCCAGGTTGACTAAGCTTCCAGCTCTCGAATATAATGGGGTGTCCTCCCTGCATCAAAACTACACTGATCCCTTCACAGGATGCGTCACACTCTAGTACAAATGGCAAGGTGAAGTTTGGTAGTGCCAACATTGGACAAGTGCCCATGACTTCCTTCATGTGATCAAATGCTTCCTGTGATTTCTCGATCCATATGAAGCCCCCATGCTTGGTAAGATCTATCAGCGGTGCTCCAAGCTAAGAAAAACCCCGGACGAACTGCCTGTAATAGCTGCACAACCTAAAGAAGCTCCTCAATTCTGTCATGTTCCTGGGCGTCGACCAATCCAGAATGGGCCTGATCTTCTCTTGGTGCACCTGAACCCCCTATGCACTGATGATGTGGCCTACGTAAAGCAACTCTGTCATACTGAACTCGCACTTGGACTCTTTGGCACATAATGACTATGCCTCCATGATGCTCAATACCTCATCCAGGTGCCTCATATGCTCTTGCCATGACCAACAATAGATCAATATGTCGTCGAAGAAAACCAAGACTAATTTCCTTAACTGATCCCTGAATATATGGTTCATGCAAGACTGGAATGTATGGGTGCATTGGTTATCCCAAATGGCATAACCAGGAACTCGAAGTGTCCAAAATGACATCGAAATTCCATCTTCTCTATGTCTTGATCTCGGATGCTAATATGATGATATCCAGTGCGTAGATCAATTTTTGAGAAGAAAACTGCCCCATGTAGTTCATCCATCAATTTGTCAATGCGTGGGATAGGGTACCGGTTCTTGATGGTTTTCTTGTTCAAGGCTCGGTAATCAATGCACATCCTCATGGTGCCATCCTTCTTCAGAACTAAGACAATTGAAGAAGCAAACGAGCTGCTGCTTGGTCCGATGTGTCCCATCGCCAATAATTCCTTGATTGCTTTCTCTATCTCATCCTTGAACCTCCTAGGATGACGATAGGGGGGGGGGTGATCATAGGTTTGGACCCCTCCTCCAACTCAATGGTGTGCTCAAACCCCCTGTCAGGTGGTCTCCCTGGTGGAATTGCCTCAAAGACCTGCTAATGTCATCCTAATAAATTCTTGATCTCTGTATGGTACTGTTGTCGACCTTCTGAATCCTTCTGAGTAGTGATCAAGCATTCTGCAGCATATGCTACCACCCCATATACGAATATCCTCTCCATCCTCTTGGCTAAAACTGTCCTAGGTGCTCCTGTCGACATACCTCTTAGAACAACCTTCTTCCCATCCTGATATTTGAATCCCATTTCCAAGGTTTGGTAGTTGGTAGTGATTTTTCCCAAGGTAATCATCCACTAAACTCCTAACACCACATCTGTGTCCGATAGGTCAACCACATAAAATGTGTCTCTCACTGTGTAGTTTCCTAACTTCATCTCTAAGTTTGGAACTCTATCTTGACACTCCACTGTGTGTCCATCTACTACCGCAACATCAAACCCATCAAACTCCTCTGTTCTAAGTGCCTGTCTTGATACTAGTGAAGCGTCGATGAAGTTGTGGGTGGCCCCACCATCTATCATGGCGATTTCCCGTTGCCCCTGAATAATCCCTCTGATACGGAGGGTATCATACCTGGGAACACCAGAAAAGGTCGCTATGATTCCTCCCTTTGCTGGTTTTCTCCCGTTAGCCTGCTCTGGCAGTTGTGGGACTACTAGAGGATGGGCTCCTGCTGGTGTCGGTGGTCTACGGGGAGGTTGCTCCTCTGCTGGTGCTGACTCCTCCTCTGAACTAGTGGATCCACTGTCCTGCTCCTCCTCCTCACTGTCCACACTATCTGTTGCTACCTCAATATAATGAATCTCTCCCTTGCCCACACACCTATGGCCTGGGACCCAAGGATCTCTACAGCTGAAGCAAAGCTTATTCCTCATAAGCTCTCACTTAGTCTCATCATCCAACTTCTCCTTGCCCTTCCATTCTCTTTGGAATGTATTCTTGTCTTGATCCCTTTGGGGCACAAATGGTTTGGAGAAATTTTTAGTCTTTGGGACCGAGTCTGCCAGATCTCGAGTGCGAAGGATGGCATTCTGTAAAGTGGGAAGCCTGTATTCCTTCACCCATCCTCTCAAAGGCTCTACGAGTCCTTCTGTGAATAGCATGATTATCCTGGGCTCTAATACATCTATCACTGCCATAGCTACTAGATGAAACTCTGTGATGAACGCCTTTGCTGTGCCAGTTTGTCTCAACTAGGCTAGATCCCTGAAGTGTATCTCAGGATCCTTCCTGCCAAACCTGTCCATGAGCTTATCTGTAAACTCCCTATAGGAGGTGATGTGACTGTGACCTAATGTCACCAGTCCATGATACCACCACTC
>JASDQU010101557.1:115619-142336 GCA_032191745.1 Picea mariana | reverse complement strand
GTGAATGTGACCTAATGTCACCAGTCCATGATACCACCACTCGTGTGCCTCACCCTCCAAGTGTAAGGTTGCAAAACTAATGGCCTCTGTCTCGGTCATTTGGTTGAGCTTGTAGTACGTGTCTAGCTTCTGTACCCAATCTCTGGTGGTGTATTTGGATGATCCTTCGAAAGAAGGGATGGTGAGTTTCCTAACTTTTTGGATGAAATCAAGGTTATGCCTCTGTTGCTGTTGTGGTCCTCCCCTCTGCGGCTCTCTGGGGCGGTTCTTGATTCTGAGTCCACAGTACTCGACTAAGGTCATGTATTGATGGAAGTCATGACCCAATGCTATGTACTCCTTGCTATACTCTACAATGTCATCATCATGAGTGGGTGGCCTTTGTGCTATCGGTGGCAGTGCTGCTACCGGGGGTGCCCTCTGGAAACTTGGAAATAAGGGTCTGGGAATCCTACTCATAGAGGTGTATGTGCAAGAGGACGACTGGGGTCTATTGCCTGCTCCTAAGTTCCCCTGTGCTACATGCATGACTTGTGTATCTAGGGTGCCCACTCTAGCCAATCTATCAACCATCTGTGCCAAGGACTGAGACATGGTCCGTTGACTAGATAACATATCGTTGATAACTTGCATGAAAGCTACATTTGGATCTATGAGGGCCTTGCCACTGCCCTCTAGTCACTTATATCTATCACCTAGCATCCTCTCTGCCTCGTGCTCAGCCTCACGCTCTGCCCTTCTCTCTGCTTCTCTGTGTGCCTCTTCCTCTTCCTCTGAGCTAGGAGGAAAAGGGGGAAAATTAGGCCTATTCCTTTTTTCCTGATGCCTGTTGTAAGTGACATATTCATCACCTACGTGTTCACAACCCTCTGGGTCTTCTGCTGCACTCATTGTCTTTAGTCACACGTTGTTAGGACTAAAGCTCTGATACCACTGTAATGTTCCTGACTTGGCTAGTCTAGGAAACGCTGATAATATGTGTGTAGGATCAATCATTTACAACATATAAATGGTCATACAAATAATAAATGCGACAAAGGACTGCAAATTTTATATTATGACATCTCTGTGGATTATAAAGGCTGAATGCGACTGAATAAAATGACAACACTCGGCTAGATCAAAATACAAAAGGATCTTAGCAAGAATACAAATAAACAACTAAAGATAATACCCAGAATATGTGAGCACTGCGTAACTGCTGCTAAAGAATGATGGAAGACCTGTGTGATCTTCCCGGTGACTAGGGTGTGTCTCTCAACACTGAAATCAACCAACTGGTGTCTTCCTCCTATAATCCACTCAACTATCTCTCCTGATATGCGCCTCTCTCCTCAATGACAAGTCATAATCTGCATAATGATGAATTAGGCCGCTGACCCTTCCTTTATAGCTTTCCAAAACCCTAAATCATGCTGAAACCCTAATTCACTGTTGACTTCCAAAACCCTAAATCACTACTGAAACCCTAATTCACTGTTGACTTCTATTTTTAGCTCATAATGACTTAAAAGCGCTTTTAACCCTTTTTAGCTCAATGTCACTTTCTGAATATAACACCTGTGACTGGAGTGACCTCTAGTAACCTTGTTTACCCCTCTTTGGCCCTGGCTATAGTCTAACGGGGTGGTTTAGACCATGAAGCCTCCTTTCTGGAGCTCCTATTTGGAAAGGGACATTACAGGTTATATCTTTTTGATCTATTGTTCTTGGTCTGCGAAACCATGAGTTTTGAGTTCTAAATCCGTTGAAAACAAATTTCCCTGTGGAGTCTCTAGTTTGTTGACAATTAAAATTGCAACGAGGATTTTGCCTGGAAAGTATTGCTTGAGCCTATTAATTATAAGCCAATAACATATATAATACTAGTAGGTGGGACCCCCTTGTAGATTGGAAGATCAGATCTGGTTCTTACTCCATGTTTATGCTGTTGTTCGACATTGCTTACAAGTTTGAGCATGATTGATGATCGATGTTGGTTCTATTCGTGACAAATGGATGATGGGTAATGCATGATTGTTCTATTTCTATAGGCTCTAATGTCATGTTGAAATGACTTATGATGTCCATTGTTACCTTGCCATTTTCTCCTTGAATTATTACTTGTGCCACCTGCAAAAGATACATGTTAGTAACCATAAAGAAGAGTAATTGAAAAGAAATAAGGCAATGTGAACAAAATCCACAAAAGGTGAACTATGCTACTATGTTATACGATGCTGCACTATACCTTTGGAGTTAAGGGAAATGGTATTAATCCAAACTAACAATGAAAATGGCTATGCAATATATTGAGTCATGTAAAGGCATGTGATATGCGTTATAGTATGGTAGGTAGTGGTAAAATGGGACATAGGGTGGCGCTTTTGGAAAACATTAGATGTTGGTTTCGATGCATGGTTTAGTTGAATGAATTAATGGATTAGTGGGCTAGCATGTGCTAATGAATTGAATGACTGGAGGTTGGAGGTGATATGAATTTACTGCACGTCACCCCATACCACTTCCACTGGCCGTCACCCTGGCTGTTCTTCAATTGTGTTTGTTGTGGTTAAGTCCTATTTTCAAGCAGAGGGAGAAATACTTGGCCAAGCTCATGTTTTTAAGGATTTCGTGGTTACAGGTATGCCTTTTCACCATCCATGAACCTACTCTGGTTATGAAATAGATATTGGCTCGGTGATGTATGGGTCTGTGTTTTTCTTAAGATTGGTAACTATGTAAAATTGTGATAATTTTCTGGAATGAAGGGTTGGTATGGTTTTCATTGCAATAATTTTTGAAGTCATAGTTTCGTTGATCGTTCTGAGTGTTAGAATCCGTGAAGGTTCTCTGTCCTTCTTATTGGTCTTGAAGGGTTTTTATTCGATCTAGATTGGCTGGCTGTCTCCATGCATTCTTATCACCATATCCAGTCATTGTTGTTATGGGGTTTGCTGGGTTTGAAACACTTTGTATCCCTACGTGTTGTTTCACTTGTGTATGGGTTCATTCTTGTTACTAGTGTTTGCATAGGGGGTTATGATAGTCGTTATGCCAAAGGGATTTCTTAAGGATGATTTCTATTTCTCGACTCTGTCCTATCTCAACATTCTTTAGTTGA
The DNA here is from genome assembly GCA_032191745.1 of Picea mariana. Taxonomy (NCBI): domain Eukaryota; kingdom Viridiplantae; phylum Streptophyta; class Pinopsida; order Pinales; family Pinaceae; genus Picea; species Picea mariana. The sequence continues at coordinate 139,233 of JASDQU010101557.1, read as the reverse complement.
TTGGGAAAACCACGAGGGTTATACCCTATGTGTTTTAAGTATTATTACAGGGCCAAAATAAGGCCTTTCTCCTCTATTCATAGTCTCTCCTATCACAAAAATTGTCACCCTGTCTGTGAGGTTATTGGTGGTATACCCTGTGTTTGCACCATTGGTCTTAGAGGTTCTCGCCCGATGTTGGGGTTGAATTCAGTCTCCCTGTGTTGGTCCACAGTGAAAACCCTTGATTTCTCAAGCCTGGTTTTTTATAGAGGCAACCATTATGTCCTATTGGGTATGTTGTTGATTGTTATGAGTTGGTGGTGTATTATCGACAGTGTCAATCGATGGCTCATCCCCGTGGATTATGTTGACAATGGTGTTAGTTTTAGTATTTAGTCACTGAATTAGTTATTATGACATTCGAATTATTAACTCAACATTATTTATAATCGATTAAGTCACAGTGATGCTTCGTGCATGGTGCATTGGCTTGTGTGGGCTTCCTACAACATGTTAGGTTGAGTTGATGGTTTATGTGACTGTGTATTTTAAATTGCCAAATGGGAATATTGCAATCATGGTGATTATGGTATGACCATCCACTGTATATGCTATGGATATTATTGATTGCGCCATCAGAGATGGTCATGGGTTTTTAAACAAAATGGTTTTGTTTCAAATTTGATCAATTTATGAGATGAGATCAGGCTTACTGTTGCTACCTCGTTATGTTGATTGATAACCCAACATTGTGGATGTTTAGTTTTAGAGTGATTGGACCTATACAGAAATGCTCTGCGTTTTTTCGAATGGTCTGTGTATTCCAAGCATGGTATGAGTTAAAAGGGTGATTGTTGTCTATGTGTTTACATGGCAAGTCAAGATCTTTGCAATTAGAATATTGATGGTTGTATTTGGCTGTCTGTTGTGTGGATTGATGAATATCATGCATCGTAGCAGAGATGGACATAGGTTCTGTGAAAATATAACCTCATTACAATTTAATTATTAAATTTATTAAGGGATAGAATCGGGCACGACTTTTGAGTCTGTGTTTGATGATTGAAATAATTCGTGGGTAGTGGTTGAATACTTGACACTGAACAGAGTGGAAATAAGTGACTGTGTATTCATTTGAGAATTGTTTTAAAATATTAAATGGACAATGAGAAGAAACAAAGMTTTTCTACAGGTTGTTGAGGGATGCATGTTGTTTTGTTTGGTGACACTGTGTTAAAGATTTGATTACAAACAGTGAGCATGTCAATGCATAGAATTAATTGAATTATACACAATAGTTTTCATTCGATCACAGTGATTATTTGGTTGGTTTTATTTCCTTTTACATAATGGYTTTATGGTTTTTTTTATGAATAGTATTCACTCTCTTGCCGTACCATTATTTCGCTTTTCTCTAATTACAACCCCATCGCCTTCCCACATTCATTTTTCACTCCATGTTCTAAAATTTAATTACAGTCAAGAAGATTTCTGTATTGAAGCAGTTTGAAATCATAGTTTCTTGGTTGGATCACAATGATATTTTATTTGGCTTACATTACAGTTGATTGTTTGTTTCCTTTGAGCAGTAACCATGTTTCTTTCCCCCCTCATTTTATCACGTTTCACTCAATACAAAACCCTCGCATATCCCAAGACCTTTGTTCACCCCCTGGTCATCGACAATGGTTAAACAATTTGTATGGATTGGATTGTATGAGTCTGATATGTTGTTGAGCCAAAATCTATTTCATATTTTTAAGTAGTTGTCATGTATGGTTTTTAAAGGGACTATTTGCTAATCAATTATGCATACATGAATGAGCTCTTCAAGAAAAAGGCTGAAAACCGAGGCCCATCATGCCCTTGACAAAGGGAAAGCCAGTACTGCCCCTTCCTCACCTTCAAATGATTCTAATAAATTTGTGTCCTCCCGCATGGATTTGAAGGATGATATTTCTCCTATGATCAACGAGATTAAGCCTAAAGGCTCCACACAACCTAAGAAAAATCAGAAATATTAAAGGGTGATAGCAACAAGGAGGGAAAGATTGCCTCATAGACTGGAAAATATGGTATTTGAGTTATATTTTATTTATTGTTGATGACAGTTGACTTCAAAAATTTTGGACATCATGTTTTCTTTGGATATATGAGTAATATAGTTTTTTGAAAATAACTTCAAATATCAATGAGATAAATGGTCAAATGTGAATGTGATGATGGGAGTCACAAGGAGGGGTGTTTTTCTTAATTAACTAGTTATGTTATGATTGTTAAGAGATATAGGGAGTCACAAGGGGTCCCACCTACTAGTTGTTATTTATTTAAAACCCTTATTATGATTTATTACTTTTCCCCCCTAACTAAAAAGTTGGTTGAGTTTTTAGTTAACTTAACTAAAGAGGTAGTTCAACTACTTCAACCAATTCTAATTTGCTTAAGGGAAAAAGGAAAGGGAGGAACAAGAGGAGGATAAAAGGAGAAGCATACTAAGGCTTTCTCTTTGAGTTTATTTTGAGATAGTTCAATTTTCATTCATTCCTTAATTTATCACAAGCCTAATTCTTTTTTATGATAGCAGGGTCTTATTGTAGACAACAAGACCCAGGGATGAATTACATCATTTAGACACTTGTTTTTCGAAGGCGTTGATATATCTTTGATAGTCTGTGTAGACTTGTCTGTTTGTGAATTAGTTTTCATGACTAACAAAGGCTATTGTGCAGAGTCGAGTGGGCATCAATCTGTGGCAAGCTGATCCAAATTTTAGAGTTCAGTTTTGATTTCCTGTTAGAGGTCCTTTTGTATGTTCCATCAGGGATGTCTAAGTTTGACTTTGGTCCAAAAATTCATCACGAAATTTTGTAAAGAGAATGAATCTTTGGTGATTTGGAATGAAATAAAGGATTGCTTTATGTCTCATCTATCTTGATTATCATCTTGGTGTCTTTGCTTCTGTCTTTACATTTATTTCAACAACTGTTATATTAAAAAAATCATATAAATAATGAATTTTCCAGCAAACTTTTATTTATAAAAAGACTAGCCTAAGCACTTGTAATCAATACTTGTGAGTTAGGATATTAATTTTGACGGATATAAACATAGGGTGACAATCCCGTCTATTTTTCTTTAGCCAAGAAGAATTTGAAAATGCTTGAGTAAGATCATTTCATATATTTTCCTCAACAATGTCCCCATGTTGGAGCTAAATTTTACCCTCTCACTTCTAGGGGTAGCTAGAGGATACTTTTTCTCCATCATTCAGATTCCAGAAAGTAGTTATGATGATGACATTCCAGACTCTCCATAGACAATTGCTCACATATGCCTTCCATTACATGCTCAACTCAACTCACTCATATGACATGGTCCATTACAAATTGAGGTATATAGTACTGACACTTTATATCGAGTGATAATGTCAATACTCGAGGTAAGAAAATGGTGGTCATGGATTGATATAGATAATCAATCATGATGCTTTACATTTATACTTTTTGGCTTGTCTGACCTTGGTGGTCATCATCATCTCCTAGTCAAGTGTTGTCACTATTGGGAAAAGTTGTACTATTGGGGGGCCTTAATGGGGGTAACATGTTCATATCCATTACCATGAATACCATATTCCATATATGTATTATCTTTTGTCTTTTATTTTGGGTTGGTTATTTCATAGTCATTTAGATCCCTTTGAAACTAGTCAATAAAGAGTAATAGGGCACAATAAACCTTGTATACGTGTATATTCCTATGTAGTTGGCGGATATTGTGACTGATTTAACTATGTAGACCGGTTTGCATGGTTGTTTCAAAGTAAGGATACTTCTGTAGGAGTAGATACTTAGGATGTTGCTACACACTAGCTCGAGACGAGCAAGGATTTGAGGGCGGGGGAGACATTGGTAGGCCTCACAGGCCCTTGTAAGAGTCATCACACATTATACATTAGACATGAGCATAAGTGAATATATGATGCATACATAATAAATTATATGATAAAGACAACTTAACGAATGATTATTTGGAGTGATTACAACTGCTCCAACCATATCTCCAATGTACAAATACTCTTGAAGAAGGAATATGAACTCGATTGCTTAACCTTCCTAAATATCTCTCTCTCTTGAGTATCGTGTGTATTCTTGATGTTCTTGCTACAATTTAGTCCCTTTCTTGAATGCCTGCATATGATCCCCTAGACTACAACACACATGAATTACACATAACCCGACCCCATCCCGGGTCAACATATCTTGACTCAATTCAGAGTCCATATGCACCTATGGTTCTTCTTGTCGCACTTGACAAACCATTAATAACATCATATAAAACAATAGATTTTATCATGTAACCATGTGTTTATTTTCAATATTCCATAGCATGACAAGGATATCAAAGAATAAACCATAAAATATATATGTACACATTAAGCAATAATCAAACCATGACTAATCAAAATTCTAGATAACATCATCCATAATGTGTCTATCAACCAACCAGGTCATTCTTGTAAGCAAAATGCCCTCAAATAATAATAACATATCATTCATATAAAGTCAAAGAGAAAGAGAACACTACAAAAGATACATGGAGGCTGAAAAGTAGAGCCCTTTGGTTAGAAAAAGGTGATGAAAATACACAGTTTTTCATGAATATGTAGTGCATAGGAAGAATTTAAACAATATTTGGAAGATTAATAGGAATGATGGCATAGTAGCATCAATCTTTGAGGACATAACGCTACAAGGAGAACACCATATTGCGAAGGTTTTTACGAAACCTCCCCGAAAAAATTATCCCTTAGTTGTTTATAGCGGAGGTTGTTAGCGGAGGCAGGCGACCGAAGGATTTTGTGGAGGATTTTTTACCGGTGCGCCTTTCATGAGTATACACTTCGATGCACATCTAAAAATACCGCATCGATGCTACAATGTTCAAACACACGGTCACTGTTCATAGTCGATATTGTTAGTGGCGAACAATTTTTGTCGGTGTGCCTATATGGTACATCCACCCTAGTACTCAACTAAAACATAACGCCCTATTTCTGGTGCTTCTCAGTGATTTAGATAATTCCATTGGTTGATTTTCCACACATTTCCATTTTTTGGAAATTACCTTGAATTTTCATTTCTTCTCAACGGTGGAACCATGCCACCTCTGGACATAAGAGTTCAGGTAATTTGTTTATTATCTTCCCATTTCCATTTTCATGAGTTTAAAATTTGAATTTATCTTGAAATTTAGGAATTTTTTCATTTTTTTTTGTCTCCACGCGGTGAACCATTTTGATTCGGCTTGCCCCGACGTGGTGCATCTTATGCTAACTTCACAGTAAGCATCGTCGCCGGTGCGTCCAAGTTTTACCTTAAGCGGTGCTTCTACTTAAATGACTCGAATCCAATGCGTTATAAAGGAACATGCCTGATAAATAACAAGCCGATGATTTTTGAAATCCAAAGCACTGGTGCATTCCATTTAACCAAGAACACTGTTAAAAATGACACATGAAATATAACTAAGCGATGAAACTAGTTTAAACCAATGCAATTAATAGACCTGTACCGGAACAAAGATTGATCGATCTGTTATTTTGGGATGTTTCCTTTGATGCCCCGTGTTTGGTGCTCTACTATTCACAACACCCCATTAAAAAAAACATTGGAGCTTCAATAACATGGTCGCATCGGTGTGTTCCTGGTAACAAATCGCACCGCTTAATTTGTAATGAATCAATATAATAGAGTGGTGCCCATACTAATAGAAACCGCATTGGTATGTTATATTATATGACACACTGCTAAACATCAAGCCGATGACCTAAAAACTATAGCGCATCGGTACTGTCAGTTAGCAAAATCGCGCCACCGTGAACATATTTCATAAAAATGATTCGATGGTGTGTTTATGTTAACCAAATGCCCCATTGCGCTATGCCATTTTGGTGGATGCCAGATAAAAGATACTCTCGACAATAGAACACACCGTTAAACAAAACTTTGGTGCTCCAATAGCAAGGTAGCACCAGTGCGTTTATATTAACACATCACACCGTGTAAGTTGATATAAAAAAATTTCACATGTCGGTGCACCTGGATCCAAACAACACATTGGTAATGTAAAAAGAATGACATCGTGCCATTTTTTCACAGATTATCAACACAATGCGTCTTATGGTAAGCACCGCTAAGAGGTTAGGAAGTGCGCCAATTGAGATAAATGCACCAGTGCGTTCTATTAATCAAACACATCACCAAGTTTAAAATTTTTTTTTTCCTTTGCCGTTCGTCAAATAACTAAAATGAACCAGTGATGTGTACTAGAACACAATGAGCAAAATGGATAATAATTTACCATATCAATGTTTTTTATGGGATGCCCCTTTACCAGTATGTTATAACACAAACACACAAGTATGAATGCATACAAATATGAAATGAAGCATCGAGGCATTATGTTAAAAAAATGCACTGGTGCGGTTAAGTGTGTTGCATCAGACAAAATAGTTTAAAAATTATCATTCTTGTGCGTCTTTTAAAATGCGCCCATTAATGGTGCATTAAGAAAAGACTACACATTGGTTAAAAGCGTACGATGTTTGAACTAACATAGAGAGTCGATGTGTTTAATATAAACAAGTTCACTACATGGTTTAATATTAACAAAGTCTACTACAACGGTGCATTCAATAGAAGCAATCGCCTCGTGTTACACACTTCATATGTGAAATGGCATCGCGGGTCATTTTGTATGAAAACACTTAACTGATGCGATATATATCACAATTGGTGCTTGAATAACAATGATACACAAGTGTGTTGTATTTAACAGACCTCTTTTTGGTAACTTATGTTTGATAGGGAGCACCGGACGCAATGCCTATGTTTTTGTTAATAGCGCTCATTACATTTTCACTTTTTTTTTTTGCAAACAAAAACTAATTTCAGTTTTTGATAAATACAAATAGTTATATATGTTTGAATTTTATATTTTAAATTCCTTATATATATATATGTGCCTAAAAAATATTTTATTTAAATCAAATAAGTCGACTACGCTTAGCACAATAGCAACAACAACAATAGTAGCAACCAGAAGAAAACAATTTAATTCACAAACTACATATGTAAACTTCCACAATTAAATTTTGTGGAGGTTTTGCTTTGCCGAGGAAAAAACATAGGTCACTCTTTGGTGCCTCTCATGATTCAGTGCATGGACTTGATCGTTTGCCACTTCCTTAGTGCTTTTCCTCACATTGCCTCCTTCGCGGGCCGCTTGAGTTTCTCGAAAATACCATCCTCATCATTTTTGTAGCCATAATATGAAATGGCGCCCATTAACTTGTAGATCACATACCTACACCTCCTCTTTTTCTTCTTGATGGGGCTTATCGAATATCTCTTTGAGGATGGGGAGGAATTTCGTAGCACCGAAGTATCTATAACTGGGGCCCTTGCCTGTGGTACCGAACACATCAACTATGTTCCCTTCCAAGTTCATCATCTTGGCCCCTACTTAGGCATAATTAGGATTACCAAACTCTATGATCGAAGCTTCCCAGTGCCCCTTTTTCTTGTTCAACAAGAAAGGACCCTCGTGGATGTCTTAATTATAACATTGTGTCAGCCTCAAGAATGACCAAATATCCATATTGTATATTTAATAGAAGTTAAGAAGAACATTTGGAAAAACAACCGATGATCCATAAGCTTTGTTAGCATGCCTTATCGTTAAATATTAAGCATTTCCTTGGCCTGGTCCCGCTCCTCCATGAGATCCTCACCCGTGTACCTACTATGAAGCTCATCATGTTTCTTCTTCTCCACAACCATACACTCGATCACTTTCTCATCCATAAGGGGAACATGGGAAACAAACTCTTGCTCTCTATGTTGTTGGTTTTCCCTATCCTACACTCCCATTTCTTCCGCCACATCCTCATCTTCCACGAATAGGACTGGATTAATGGCAATGATGACCCCGCTCCTGATTGTCAACCTGACCTATCTCTAGAAAGACTCAATCCTCTGCCACTCCCTCTACACTATGGCCCATATTTCTTCCTTTGCGGGCTACTCGAATTTCTCCAAGATATCATTCTCGTCATCCCCATCGCCATAATAACCAACGTTGATTCGGTTGTATATCACATACAAAGACCTCTTTTTCACCCCATGAAAATGATCAAATATCTCTTTGACATCGGAGAGGAATTTTCCAGCCTTATTTGTACAATTGGTTGCTAGAAGATTGTAACATGTCATATTCTAGAAATCAATTGTACAAGTGCGACTGGGAAATTCCTCCTCGACATCAAAGAGCTATTCGATAATCCCTCTAAGGTGAAGAAGAGAAGGTATAGGTATGCAATTTAGAAGTGAATTGATGCCAATTATTATGGTGATAGGGATGACAAGAATGATATCTCGAAGAAAGTCGAGAGACCTCTGGAGGAGGAGATGCGGGACAGAGCACCGAGGGAGTGGTAGAGGATCGAGTCCATCTAGAGGGAGGCTAGGTTGATGATCAAGAGTGATGAGGTTGTTGCCATTAAGTCTTTGCTATTCGAGGAAGATGAGGATGTGGCAAAAGAAATGGGAGAGTAGGAAAAGGTAAACCAACAACAGAGAGAGCAAGAGTTTAATTCCCATATGTCCATTTTGCATGAGAAAGTGATCAAGCACATGATTGTGGAGAAAAAGAAACATGATGAGCTTCTTAGTAAGTACATGGGTGAGGATCTCATGGAGGAGCAGGCCGATGCCAAGGAAATTCTTAATATTTAGCGATAAGGCTCGCTGACAAAGCTTATGGATCATCGATTGTTTCTCCAAATGTGCTTCTTAACTTCTATTAAATATACATTATGGAGCTTAAGTCATTCTTGAGATTAACATGATGTTATAATTAATACATCTACCAGGGTCCTTTCTTGCTGAACAGGGCAAAGGGGCACTAGGAAGCTCCAATCGTAGAGCTTGGCAGTTATAATTATGCCAAAGTAGGGGCCAATATTAAAAACTTGGAAGGGAACGAAGTTGATGTGCTTGGTGCCACCGCAAGGGCCTTAGTTACAAACACTTTGGGGCTATGAAATTCCTCCCCATCCTAAAAGAGTTCTTCGATAATTCCCCTCTAGGTGAAGAAGAGGAGTTTAGGTATGGGATTTACAAGTGAATTGACACTTGTTCATATTATGGCTACATGAATGACAAGGAAAATATATTAAAGAAATTTGAGCAGTCCGTGGAGGAGGAGATGTGAGGAAGAACACTGAGGAAGTGACAGAGGATCGAGTCCATGCGCTAAATTAAGAGAGTCACCAAAGTTTTATTGCCTCTGCAAAGCACAACCTAAACAAAACTTTAATTGTGGAAGTTTGCATATGTACTTTGTCAATCAAATTGTTTCTCGATGTATTTTTACATAACAACTGCTCTTGTGCGCTTTCAATGGCATTGGTGCGCTATAAACAATATAACACACATGTATATTGTGTTTTTTCAAATCATTCGATGTTGTTGTTGTTTGATTTATAAAATGTATAATAAGTACGCTAATGATTTCTTTGTTTTTAAATTACATTTAAGATGTATTACTCATTAGAATTTAGAGTTGCCATATAATGTTTAACTTTAGTTTTATGAAATCTTTTACTTTGGATTGTAATTGTGAAAAATTATAACTATTAATGTCATATAATCTTAAATCCATCCTCAAGGTGAATTGTTTAATTTTCAACAATATACAATATGTTGATTAAACATGTTTACAAAGAAAAATTACTTTTAGGAAATGTTATTTTCTCATTTATTTTATTTATAACATTATAATAATTGTTCATAATTACATTTATAATTGTTATATTTATGAGTAGTGATGGTACACATATCTTCCATATTGGGATGTTTTTTTTTTTCAAATACTATATTGGGATGACTTATGCCAAGTGTCATATTAGACTATAAAATTCACCTCACTTTATATTAACAATATTTTTTTTTAACAAAGGTGTTAATAGAATCAATATGTTTTTTTAAGTTTGTAGGTGAAAATGTCAATTTTGTAAAAATGATTGTGTTAACATTTTATTGCAAAAACATAGACATGTATTTTTAAATTATGATACACGTTACATGAAAAATATTAAAATAATAGGAAACAATAACACACACACACACACACACATATTGAATTAATAAAAGTATATCTATAATTGCATGCAATTCATCAAATAATAATATTTCTATAAAAATATAAATTTTGTATCCATAGAAATAGATCTATAAATGCGCACAATTTCATCAAAGATGAGTCTCTGTAAACTATTTAAAAATATTGTCAAAATGAAAACAATGACAAATGATTTGGAAATGATGAATTTAATCAATTGGTTTATGCACTCCCAACCACCACCATGTTTTCTAGAACATAATTTTTTTTGGCATAAATTCATTATATAACATGGACATATGGTACTTTCCCTCCAAATTTTTTTAATTTTACATAATGTTCATGCATCCTATGACATTAGTGTTCTATGTAAATTCCACAATTACTAATATTCATTCTCATATTTTTTGTAATCATGTAATCAAAATCATTTTATTAATAGATGTGTCTTATCTAATAACTAATATACAACTATCATATGTCCTCCACAATTAATCTTAAGAGATCCTTAACTAAGTGATGTTTTCCATATTCCCTTTGTAATCCTATTTGATATTATAGGGCACTTTGCATCATGAATAATCCATAAAGCATCAAATTTAAGGGAAAAGACATTATTTTTCACATGTGGGCCATATTAGTCCCTAATACAATCCCTAGTGTGCAAGGCTTATAATGGCTAAAGTTCGTTATAAATGTTCCCTGTAATGGTTTCAAACCCGATGCATAATGGCCCATGAATTCTAAAATGATTCTTCATGCCCTAAGACATTTGTTTTCATCCTCCAACCATGATTAAGGCCTTCAAACTCATCATTGGTGTGAAAAAACTCATAATGATGCACATATCATATACATGGTACACATGTTCCCTTTATAGGGCATATGTGGGTTTGGGACCATATCTAGGGCCCATGAGACATTAAATCATATTTAGGCCCTATATTGGTGTTCCTCTCAATGCCATGTTATGAGTCCCTAATACCCTTTTATGGAGCAAAAAATACTATAACATCACTTAAGAAAACATCATGAAGTTGTTTATGGAACATACAAAAATGATCGTGCATAAAGTTGATGGTTAAAAAATTGGCAACTGGGAAATCGAGAACATTCTCTCTGTTGTAGCAAGATTTGCCTCACCCTATGCAAACTTGCACATAAGGCCTTTTTCCATTTCCCTATGCAGACTTGAAGTCCCTTTTTGCAAATCCTTGAGCTAAAAAACATTATTTTTCCACATATACGCTCCCTACCTATAGTACAACATGCGTATACGCAAGTTGCACCACTACAACCCGCGTACATCAGGATTTGTGCCCAAAATTAAAAAATGGTGTCGGGTTTCCATGTCACCGTTGGATTACTGAGAGAGGGGGTGAATCAGTAATAGAGAAATGCAATCCTTTTTCACCAAAATACAAGTGTTATATCAATGTAGCATTATCATCCAATAGTTACAGAGTAAAAAAACAATGAATAAATGAACAATCACACACATACACAGTACACCAGGGTTTTTACGTGGAAACCCAAAGCAGGAGAAAACCACAAAATGATTTTTCTTATATGTCTTGAAGAATTACATTCATTGGAAGCACAAACTTCCTTTTTTTTCCAGCTGCAACTGGAAGGAGGCTCCAATCCCCTAGTTTCTCAGGCTACAACCTGAGGGAAGATCCAACTCCCCAATTCTTTGGCTACAACTCCCTAAGTTCTCCGACTACAATTGAAAGGTGGCTACAACCACTTGTCCTTGCCCTGTCCAACCGCCCTGAAATATAAATTAAAAATGTAGACAACTTGTCACTGTCACCGAGTCAACCATTGCCACTTTCAACCTATCACTATCAACCTGTACCAATAACCTGTAACAACATGTACCAATCAACCTACACCAAAAAACCTGTACCAATAACTTGAACCAACATGTACCATGCATCAACATTGACTCATCAAGATGTACCAACATCATCAACTATACACCTCATGTATGTGCCAACTCATCAACTATACACCTCATGTATGTACCAACTCATCAACCACTTGTCTAAACCATATACCAAAGACATACACCAATATAACCATAAAACATTCATCACTCTATCCATAAACCAATACCATAAACCCTTACATCAAACCATGTGCCACAACGTCACTGTTATGTAGCCTCAAGCTAAACCAACAACTTCAACAACACATCACAACAAAAAGACCAATACCCATATGCCAAATACCAACAACAAAATACCAACTGTATCCCTCAACAAATCTAATACATGAAGCAATACTAAACATCCAATACCATCTCAAGAGCTAAACCCTATCTCACAAAACATACCTCAAACAAGATGTGCCATATCTCTCATAAATAGACCCCAACAATGTTGCTGCCGCAATTTTTTGCCGCACTTTTTTTGTCGCGATTTTTTTGCCGCACTTTTTCTACCGTGAATTTTCTATCGTGATTTTTCTTTCGCACTTTTCTGCCGCGATTTTTCTACCGCACTTTTTTTGCCACGATTTTTCTGCCGCACTTTTTCTACTGCAATTTTCTGTATCAATAATACCTTCCCAAATAACCTTTCATAAAATAGATATTCAATGATATTCAAGTGTGATAAAATGAGAGAGACTTGCCTCTTATTTATAATTTCATGTAGCATCCCACTTTCCTTATTTTAGGGAGTTCTCCATTAACTTTATTATTTAAATAATTTCTTTTGCAAACACTTTGACTTTTTGGGGGCTTCTATATGACTCATGAGGGTTCTTCAACTTCATATGGCCATAACTCTTTAACCGTGAGGAGTTATGTGACGTTCCACATACCACCGGAAATGGCATGACAAGCACTATCCATTTGGGATAGTTTCACTGATAAATTCACTGAAATTCATCTCATTATTCCATAATTAAGCATTGGTTCTCTAACCATACTTCTAGGATAACTCAATCTGCAAAGCGTCTTCCCGTGAGGGATTTCACCATAAGGGGACCACTTTGGAGTTCATCTGTTTGTACTTCTTATCAACCATGACAAGAAAATAATGAGTCATCTTTAAATCAAACAAACTTGGGTTCATTACCCAAACCTTTGTGTTACCGGACTTTGTTCAAGGGTTGACATCAATGACAACCAACCTTAATCAACAATATCCCCCTTTGGAATTGATGGAAACACTCTGATACAATACTAAAATCATGTCATTCATATCACTCATGCTCCCCTTGGAACCATGCCTCTGTTATCTGCATTTATGTGACCATTTCTCCCCTTGGAATCATGCCTCTGTCCTTTGCATCTGATAAATCTCTCCCCCTTTGTCATCAATGGAAAAGGTATCTTTCCATCCGGGGCTGCTCCCCCTAACTAAACTGTCCTCTTTATGGTGCTTCCTCATGTACATCTAAGACATATAAGATAAGCATTCAAAAGAATTCATTTCAGAGTAGAAATAACTTTGAGTCTCTAGCGAAGATACTCAAAGGCTTCACATGGAAGTGGTTTTGTAAAGATATCTTCCACTTGTTCTTTTATGCCCACATACTCAACTTTGATGTTCTTTTCTGCAACCTGTTCCCGTAGAAAGTGATACTTGATTAGAATGTGCTTCATCTTGGAGTGCATCACCAAGTTCTTTGAGATACTGATGGCGCTTGTATTATCACAATAGATTGGAATGGGATCATCATACTCAACCTGCATATCTTTCAGAGTTGGTTTCATCTAAAGAATCTGTGTACAACATGTTGCTGCTGCAATATACTCTGCCTCGGCTGTAGATAGAGATACTGGTGATTGTTTCTTTCTTAGCCATGATACTAAACACTCACCCAAGTAGAATGCTGCTCCACTGGTGCTTCGTCGGTCATCAATACAACCTGCCCAATCTGTATCTATGTAGGCAATAAGAGATAGATCCTTTCCTTTTGGATACCATAATCCAAACTCTTCTGTTCCTTTGAGATATCTGAAAATCCTCTTCACTGCTAATACATGTGATTTCTTTGGTGCTGCTTGAAATCATGCCACCTGTCCAATTGCTTGCATTACATCTGGTCTAGATGTTGTCACATATAGTAGGCTACCAATTATTGACCTGTATTGCCTCTGATCTGTAGAATTTGAATCATCACATTTTCTTAACTTGCAACTTGTTTGCATGGGAGTGATAACTGGTTTGCAATCTTCCATTCCGAACCTCTTTAGCATTTCTCTGATATAATTGGTTGAGAAATAAAAATTCATTACTTCCTTTGACGTATCTGAAGTCCCAGAAAGAAGGATAGTTCTCCAAGTAATGACATTTCAAATTCATTTTGCATATCCTTTGCAAAATTTTGGCTTAACTTGTCACCATCACTACCAAAAATAATATCATCAACATAAACTTCAATTAATAAAATACTATCTTGACTTACCTTGATGTAGAGGTTGTTGTTTGCACTTCCTTTTTTGAACCCTGCCTGTTGCAGATATTTATCCAGTCTATAGTACCATGCTCTAGGAGCCTGTTTTAGACCATACAAGGCCTTCTTTAATTTACACACATAATCTGTGTTCTCTGACAACTGAAATCTTTCTGGTTGTTCAATGTAGAATTCTTCTTCAAGTTCCCCATTCAGAAAAACTGATTTTACATCCATATGATACACTTTAATATTTTTGGAGCATGCATAAGCTAAAATCAATCAGATTGCTTCCATTCTGGCAACTGGGGCAAATGTCTCTTCAAAGTCGATTCCTTCAACCTGTGCATATCCTTTACATACCAATCTAGCTTTTTTCCTTGTAACCTGTCCATCTTCATTCAATTTATTCTTGTATACCCACTTTGTGTCGATTACATTCTTATCCTTTGGTCTTGGAACCAATTCCCAAGTGCCATTTTTCTCTATTTGGTCCAATTCTTCATTCATGGTATTATTCCAAAATTCATCCTTGTTGGCCTCTTCAAAACAGGTTGGTTCAATCGTAGATGCGAGTGCTAGGTTCGTTTGTTCTGGTGAATGCATTCTTCTTCTAGTCTCAACTCTTGCATCTTTGTTTCTGATAATCTGATCTGAAGAATGATTTTTCTGTACTCATCTTCTAGGTGTCCTTGGAGGTACTTGTTGAACTTTCTCTTCTTCTTTTGTCAGATCCTCTTCATTTTCCCCTTCTTTTTCATCTTCTGTTTCTTCTTCGTAAAGTTGTTCCATTGATCATTTTCTTCTTCCTTTAATTCTTGTCTACCTGTTTCATCAATTGTTACATTGATGCTTTCCACAACTTTGTTCAATCTCAGGTTGTAACACTTGTATGCTTTCCTTGAACTTGAGTAACCAACAAGTACTCCTTTGTCCACACGAGAGTCAAACTTTCCCATTCTGCCATCTTCTCTTTTGATGTAGCATTTGCTTCCAAAAAATCTGAAGTGCTTTACATTTGCTGGTCTTCCTTTCCATAGCTTGTGGGGAGTTTTGTCAATGTTGTTTCTGAGCATTACTTTGTTTTAAATGTGAACTTCTGTATGCACTGCCCGTGTCCAAAAAATATCTGTCAATTTGGAATCCATTAGCATTGTTCGAGCCATTTTCTGTACTGTCCTGTTCTTTCTTTCAACAACTCCATTCTGTGAGGTGTCCTAGCAACAAAGAATTGCCTTTTTATTCCATGACTGCTGCAGTAGTCCATAAATTCCTTTGAAGTGAACTCACCTCCATTATTAGATCTAAGCATTTGATTTTTGAATCTATTTCATTTTCAACCATTTCCTTGTAGATATTGAAGTTTTCAAAAGCTCCTGACTTGTTCTTGAGAAAACAAACTGTAGCCATTCTTGTATAATCATCAACTAATAACATAAAATATTTCTCACCTTTGAAAACCTTTGTTGTAGTTGGTCCAACTAGATCAGTATGCACAATTTCTAGTTGTCTTGTCGTTGAATACTCCTTTGATTTGAAATTGGTCTTTGTTTTCTTTCCTTGTTGACAATGCTCTCATAAAGTGTTGGTTGGTTTTATGATCTGGGGCATTTCTCTGACTGCTTCTCTTTTTCCGACTTTGATAAGGTGATCAAAATGTATGCGACCCATTCTTTTGTGCCATATCCAACTTTCATCTTCCTTTCCTAGACAACACTTTTCATTTCCAATTTCACTTAACATATATATGTTGCTTGAAGTTGATAGGGTCCTAACCCACACATAGGTAGATCAATATATTCAAATGTAATAAAGGTCAATATTAATAAGGCCTTTCAATAAAATAGAATAAGGCGGATGTAAGAAGACCTAATAGAAGCTTCCGCTTCTAGAAGGATCTTCCTCTAGATGCTTCTCTTGATAGACATATTTAGTATAAATAAGGGTCGAGGGTATGAAAACCCTAGCTTGGAGATTATTGTAACAGAGCGCTGCTTGACTGGAGGTTGCCCCCTCGAAGAGGCCTGTGAACATTGCTTTATGAATCAAAGTGCTATTTCTGTTGTTGTTCTTATATCATTTCTGTGTTATTGTGGAGATTATGCTGGTTATATTACTGTTATTCTGCCATTTCTAGCATTTTATTTCTGTTCTACATACTTTTTATATCTAGTATATTACAAGTGGTATCAGAGCACTTTCCTTGGCATAAATTGTGGGAGTTTTTTCTCTTCAGAGTAGAGACGTATTCCGGCGTCTTTAAGCCACATAGATCTGTCGTTACGCACATAAACCCATGGTTGAAGGATTCATACATGCAGGAAATACAAGTGGTTCTTAAGCACACATATGTTGGCCACCCTTGTAACCCCTGTTGGTACCCCTTTGAGTGGTAGCGCATCAGGAAACACATGTGTACGGATCGACCTAGATTTCCTGAAACCTTCTTTAGACAAACCGATCATCCGCCTGACTACTATA
Organism: Picea mariana; assembly: GCA_032191745.1. Taxonomy (NCBI): domain Eukaryota; kingdom Viridiplantae; phylum Streptophyta; class Pinopsida; order Pinales; family Pinaceae; genus Picea; species Picea mariana. Next base: position 122,175 of record JASDQU010101557.1, on the reverse strand, counting down.
GTGCCACCGAGAACAACACTCGGGAAGATACTCTCTAGTACTTGGGTAGTCGGGTAGTATGGCTAAGGGTACGGTCTATCCTCCTTAGTTAGTGCCTTGAGATATTGGGCCGAGTACTACTGTTGGACCCCGCACGTATATCAAAGAGCTATAGCACAGAGAAAACCCTTGTCTGTAGAACCCTTGAATACCTAACCCTTGGGGGACATAAACATATACAAATTAAAATAGACAAGACCTATTGCCGCGCAACTGTGTTTGGGTTTCCAAGTAAATACACATTTCTTTTTGGTTAAGCATTTGGGGATTTCATCGCTGTAGTATTCTTCAGACCAGAGTATTTCATCGTTGCAGTATTCTTGAGACCTAGTCCATTGGATTCATCTCTTCTCCCTTATCACATTCATCCATATCATTTTTTGGCAAAATTTTTGACCCTGCCCACCCCTTTTCAGTTCACCCATCCTCATGGCCCATACCCGTAGCCAAGACCTGGAAGCTCGCTTCAACACCTTGCAATATGGTTTCCTCAAGACCCAAAAAGAAGTGAAACAACTCAGTGCTACTATTGCCTCCATCGATTAATCCATCAATACAACCATAAATACAACCATGCAGTCCTCAATGGAGGAAGTCAAACAAGAACTGACCACCCAACTTGAATCTATCTTTGCATTACTCTGCACCAAACTGAACATCCCTACAGATGACCCTTTCTCTGATGCACCTCCAAAGACAAAAGGTGAACATTCCTCCCATTCCCATACCTTTCAGCCCCATCACTTTCAACGTGACCTACGCTTTTCGTGGGTGGATGTGACCAAATTTGATGGCTTGGACCCCACTGGTTGGGTCATCCAAATGGAACATTATTTCTCTTTATACGACATTACAAATGACTTGGCCAAACTCCGGTATGGTGTTCTCCATCTAGATCAAGAACGTTGGAAATGGTGGCAATGGAGAAAAACTTCCCGTTAAGGGTATATGGCTTGGACCCAATTTGTGACTGAGCTTTATGAACGCTTTGACATTGAAACCAACCATTTGGGCTGTTTGAAAAAGTTGAAACCATTAGGAACAATAGAAGACTTCATAGCTGCATTTGAGCGCCTGGCTTTTCGAACAGAGGGCACGACTGATGCTTTCTTTCGAGAGTTTTTTTATCAGTGGCCTCAAGGAGGAGATTCGGGCCCATGTCCTCATGGCTCGACCTTTGAGTTGGGTGGAGGCTACTAAAAAAGATAAAGAAGCACAACAGGTTGTATCCTCTCAAAACCGTAAACCCTCCTTATCCCTTGCCCTAAACTTGTAAATCCCACTACTCCCTCCGCCCCATTAAAGATCCAAAAATTGACCAGGGCTGAAATGGATAAACGCCAACTCAAAGGCCTTTGTTATAATTATGATGACAAATATTTCTCGGGCCGCAAGTGTAAGGAACAAAATATTTTTATGGCCATCTCTGAGGATATTTTGGAAGAGGATGTTGAAACTCCCCTTATGCCCGAGTCACCTGAAATCACTGACATAACCCCTCCCTCAGACCCTCCCGAAGTGGAACCGATCTTTTCCCTCAATTATTTCACTGGCTTCTCCTCCCCCCAAACCCTCAAGTTAATCAGTTACATCAAGCATCGAAAGGTCATCATTCTGGTTGATAGTGGAAGCACCCATAATTTTATTCATCGCTGCATTGCCCAAGAAACTCATTGCTACATCCATGCCGTCAACAATTTCCAAATCATGATTCCCAATGGTGGTTCCATGAAATGTGGAGGGCGCTGTGAAAATGTGCGTCTCCAAATCGATGACTACCACCTAAAATACCATATGTTGCTATTGACATGGGTGGTTGTGACATTGTGTTGGGTGCAGTCTGGCTAAGGACTTTGGCTCCCATTCTCATGGATTTTAAGGCATTAACCATGCAATTCGACCAGGAAGGCCACCAATATAAATTCCAAGGCATCACGACTGGTTCACCTGAGGTCATTTGTTCCCATTGCATGGAAAAGCTTCTCAAAAAATCTCATTCTGGTGTCATTTCCCAACTCCATGCCATACAAGCAACAAAGACACCCCTGGTGCTAGAAGACCTCCAATCCATCCTTTCTAAACACGAAATGGTATTTTCCACTCCCCAAGGACTCCCTCCTTCCTGCGGTGTTCATGATCATTCTATTCCCCTTGTACTTGGAAGCCTTCCTCCCAATATCTGTCTATATCGTCACCCCTTTTCACAAAAAAATGAAATTGAGAAAATAGTCCAGGAACTCCTTATTGCAGGTGTTATCCACCCTAGTATGAGCCCTTACTCTTCTCTTGTAGTCATGGTCATGAAGAAAGAAGGTTCTTGGAGAATGTGTCCTGACTTCCATGCCCTCAACAAACTGACCATTAAAGACAAATTTCCCATTCCTGTCATTGATGACCTCCTGGATGAATTGAGTGGTGCCCAATTCTTTACTAAATTTGATCTTCGCTTGGGCTATCACCAAATATGTATGAAGGAGGCATAAATTCCCAAGATGACTTTTTGAACTCATGAGGGCCACTATGAGTTTTTGGTCATGCCCTTTGGCTTGTGTAATGCCCCCTCCACCTTCCAAAGCCTCATGAATCATGTCTTCCGTCCTTTTCTCTGCCATTTTGTATTAGTTTTCTTTGATGATATCCTAATCTATAACAAAACCTAGATAGACCATATTACTCATGTGGATCAAGTTCTCCATCTACTCTCTCAACATAAACTTTTCCTGAAATAGTCTAAATGTGTTTTTGGTGCCTCAGAAGTAGAATACTTGGGTCATTTGGTTGGCAAGGATGGCGTCAGGGTGGATCCAAAAAAGATTGAAACTATGCAAGATTGGCCACACCTAAAGACTCTCAAAAGCTTGCATGGATTTCTGGGCTTAACAGGGTATTATCACAAGTTTGTTAAGAATTATGGCAAGATTACAACACCTCTCACGGCTCTCCTCAAAAAGAACTCTTTCACTTGGACTCCAACCGCTGCTCAATCTTTTCAAACCTTGAAGATGACCATGTGCACCACTCCAGTTCTGGCCCTTCCTGATTTCACAAAGACCTTTGTGTTGGAATGTGATGCTTCAGGGAAAGGAATCGGTGTTGTCCTTATGCAAGAGGGTCAACCTTTAGCCTTCACCAGCAGGCAACTATCTGAAAGGAATCTGGGCAAACCCATCTATGGAAAGGAAATGTTGGCTATTCTGCATGCCATTGATCTGTGGCACCCTTATCTCTTAGGGCAACGTTTCCAAATTAAGACAGACCATCAAAGCCTCAATTACTTTTTGGAACAACGCATTTCCTCCCCGGAGCAACACAAATGGGTGACTAAGCTCTTTGGATATGATTATGAGATCATTTACAAGAAGGGAAAAGACAATGTGGCGGCAGATGCACCATCCCAAAAATATGAAGAAGACGGATCCCTTTTTTCTCTTTCCTTCATTTTACCAAATTGGCTCCAAGATGTGTGCCAGGAATGGCTACAAGATCCCAAAAGTTCACATCTGATCCAGCAATTGAAGACCAATGCTCCAGCTCCCCTAGGGTACTCTTGGCTCTAGGATGAGCTTCGATACAAAGGCTGTTTGTATTTAAGTAAACAATCAAATCTTAAATCCATGGTAATTTTTGAGCTTCATGCTACACCCACAGCGGGGCACTCTGGGTTCATCAAAACCTATGACAGGGTCAAACATTCTTTCTTCTGGGATGGTATGAAACAGGACATCCGTAATTTTGTCGCTGAATGTGAGGTGTGTCAACGCAACAAGGGAGAAACAGTCAAATCTCCGGGCACACTACAACCGCTTCCAATTCCACCCACTATTTGGAAGGATATCTCTATTTACTTTATACTGGCTTACCCAAATCAGGAAATAAATCAGTCATAATGGTGGTTGTGGATCGCCTTTCCAAGTATGCTGATTTCTGTGCTCTTCAACACCCATTTACTGCATCCACGGTGGCTCAAATTTTCATGGACCAGGTCTTCAAGTTTCATGGCATGCCACACTCTATTGTTTCTGATCGTGACCCAAATTTCACAAGAAATTTTTGGCAAGAACTGTTTAAGCTACAGGGCACCCAATTGCATCTAAGCACAACTTATCATCCCCAGACTGATGGTCAAACAGAAGTTGTCAACAAGTGTTTGGAAACATATCTAAGGTGTTTTTCCTCTGAAAATCAAAATCAGTGGGCTCAATGGTTACCCCTAGCTGAATGGTGGTACAACACTTCCTACCATACAGCTACACGCATGACTCCTTTTGAAGCGGTATATGGACATAAGCCACCTTCAGTTCTCTCATACTTACCGGGTACCTCGAAGGTCTAGGCGGTTGACCAAACACTTAAAGTTTGAGAGGATATTCTTTGTACCCTTAAAGAGAACTTGTTCATGGCACAGAATCACATGAAGCAACAAGCAAATCAAGGTCGCTCTGAACGTCAATTTGCAGAAGGGGATCAGGTGTTTCTGCGACTGCAACCATACAAACAAACTTCCCTCAAGGCCAAGCAGTGTTAGAAGCTAGCGCCCAAATTTTATGGTCCTTATATAGTTCTAAAGTGTGTGGGAAAAGTCGCCTATCAGTTAGATCTGCCCAGTTAGTCAAAGCTACATCCTGTTTTTCATGTTTCATGCTTAAAAAAGGTGATTGGAACTAGGTGCCAAATTCAAACCAACCTTTCTGAGTTAGCTGAAGAAGGATCCATTTGGCTACAGCCAGAAGCAGTTTTGGACCAGCGTGAGCGTCGCCTACGACAACGAACCATCAAGGAAGTTCTAGTCCATTAGAAATATACAACTCCAATAGATGCCAGTTGGGAACCAGCTACCATTCTGCAGTAGTTTCCACATCTCAAGCTTTGAGGACAAGATTGCTTTTAAGGGGGCAGACATGTTAGGGTCCTAACCCGCACATAGGTAGATCAATATATTTAGATGTAATAAAGGTCAATATTAATAATTCCTTTCAATAAAATAGAATAAGGCGGATGTAAGAAGACCTAATAGAAGATTCCACTTCTAGAAGGATCTTCCTCTAGATGCTTCTCTTGATAGACTGAACTAAAAATGTAGAAGACCTGTATTTCTTGAAAATATTTGCAAGAATTAATTCATGTGTTAAAATGCAAATGGATCAATTTTGCAACACAACTTTGATAGAAATTACTCATTCAAGATGCATATAAACAACAACAATGAACAATGAACAGAAAACACATAACACAACAAATGATAAAGGAGTTCACCCCTCTCTTGGGCTACATCTCCTGGTCCAACTTCCAATGGATCTTTTGTATTGTTTGCTCAAAGTGCTCAAATATGTGCTTTACAATGCTCAAAATTCCAAATAGATGGCTCCAATGGCTTCAGAACATCCAAAAAACCTAACTGGGCTTTTTCGACACCTCGTTTGGCCAAAAATATAAGAAGATAGGCTTCCTGGAAGTTCCCCTTAAAAATTGTTGTCTCTGGATCACCAAAATGCACCCTTGCTCCCTCAACCTATCCCCCACTCACATAAATGTGGAAAAACCCAACACTGGGTGCAACCGTACAACCGGTACAAACTGTAGGACGGTTATGCGCTAGCCCTTAACCGTCTAAAACCGTGGGCATATGAAGCACCATACGACCGCGCACAATACAAAAAATGGGTTAATTTTAAACCCAAGTCACATGGAAAGGTCCATGTGCCCAGGCGCACGGGTGGTTAAATGTTTGAGATGCACAGGCTGAGGCTAAGCCCCGGCCCCCAGTCATGTGTTGCTACCATATAACCCCACCCAACTCAAAACAATTGTAAATTCAAATAATTAAAATTACATTACAGTGGCGCACCGGTTGGGTGGCCCTTCCCAAGTCTCTTCCCCTGCCCGGAGGTCGCGGGGTCGAGTCCTGTCGATTGCAAAACCTTTAAACCACTGACCAGGTGACACGTGGCGACCATTGATTGGGCCACATGTCACCATACTATTAGCCACCAAGATGCCACGTATCCAATGCTCATTCATCCACAATCCTACCAACCAACACCTACCATGTCTTACGACCCTACCACATGTCGTACGACCTTCCACGTCAGCATCCGTACGGACTGTACAGTCAACACATTTTTTTTGTTGTTGCCTGTTTGTCGTTTTGAACAGAACGCGATATCTCTCTCATTCGATGTTTGTTTGAACCCAAACAGATTGCGTTGGGTTCATGATGACGAGGCCTACAATCCCGTTTGATTTGAAGCGATTCCAAGCACTTTGAATTTTGAGCAAAATTTGATCCCTTGGATCACACCTCCCCATTGGAAAGATTTTGGACCTCCAAAAGACTATTTTCAGTCTATTTGAAGATGAGGGTATAGCTCCCTCAACTTTCCAACCTCAATCCACTTGGCTTTGCTTGGATTTGTGCCTTTAAGACCAACTCGAAGATATTCCACATTTCCTCATTTTGAAGTTCTCATTCTCCTGTCAAAGATGGTGTCTTCATGGAGTTCTGTAAGATGTTCTGGGG
>JASDQU010101557.1:43828-111358 GCA_032191745.1 Picea mariana | reverse complement strand
AAGCACCATTCCCTCCATTTCCATTTGGAGTTTTATCACCACTGTCTCCCTTGTGCTTTGAAGGGTTGGAGCCTTCACCTTGCAACCTTGTATTCCTTTCCATCAAGAGTTTCATCATTTATCTCATTTCCATGACAGCCTTTCTGAGATCTTCGTCTTCTGTAGGAATATGTTCATGACTCTCTTCATGAGCCATACTTGGTGAATGCCTCCTTGAAACTTGCGGTGATGATATAATCTTCCTTCTTGAAAGATGAGAACTTGGATCTACAAGTTGACCTTCTCCTCTTGTGAGTTTCAACCTTGTGAGCATCAGAAAACAAAACACTTGCAAATAATCAAGTCTTCAAAAACCTATGCTCTGATACCAACTTGATCTAAAAATGAAGAAGACTTGTATTTCTTGAAAATATTTGCAAGATTTAATTCATGTGTTAAAATGCAAATGGATCAATTTTGCAACACAACTTTGATAGAAATTACTCATTCAAGATGCATATAAACAATAGCAATGAATAGTGAACAGAAAACACATAACACAACAAATGATAAAGGAGTTCACCCCTCTCTTGGGCTACATCTCCTGGTCCAGCTTCCAATGGATATTTTGTATTATTTTCTCAAAGTTCTCAAATATGTGCTTTACAATGCTCAAAATGCCAAATAGATGGCTCCGATGGCATCAGAACATCCAAAAACCCCTAGCTGGGCTTTTTCGGCACCTCGTTTGGCCAAAAATTGAAGAAGATAGGCTTCCTGGAAGTTCCCCTTCAAACTTGCTGTCTCTGGATCGCCAAAATGCACCCTTTTGATCCCTCAACTTAGCCCCCATGTGCATAATTGTGGAAAAACCCAGCACCGGGCGCAATCACACAACCGGTACAAACTGTAGGACGGTTACACACTAGCCCTTAATTGTCTAAAACCGTGGGCATATGAAGTGCCATACGACCGCGCACAATACAAAAATGGGGTTAAGTTTAAACCCAAGTCACATGGAAAGGTCCATGTGCCCAGGTGCGCGGGTGTTTAAATGTTTGAGACGCGTGGGAGAGGTTATATGGTAGCAACACATGACCGGGGGCCGGGGCTTAGCCCTGGCCCGGACCGCGCCCAACTCNAAAAACCCAGCACCGGGCGCAATCACACAACCGGTACAAACTGTAGGACGGTTACACACTAGCCCTTAATTGTCTAAAACCGTGGGCATATGAAGTGCCATACGACCGCGCACAAAACAAAAATGGGGTTAAGTTTAAACCCAAGTCACATGGAAAGGTCCATGTGCCCAGGTGCGCGGGTGTTTAAATGTTTGAGACGCGTGGGAGAGGTTATATGGTAGCAACACATGACCGGGGGCCGGGGCTTAGCCCTGGCCCGGACCGCGCCCAACTCAGAACAATTGTAAATTCAAATAATTAAAATTACATTCATATAACAAGGAACATACGGTGGCACACTAGTTGGGCGGCCCTTCCCAAGTCTCTTCCCTTGCCTGAAGGTCGCGGGGTCGAGTCTTGTCGATTGCAAAACCTTTAAACCACCGACCAGGTGACACGTGGCGACCATTGATTGGGCCACGTGTCACCATACTATTAGCCACCAAGATGCCACATGTCCAATGCTCATTCGTCCACAATCCTGCCAACCAACACCTACCATGTCATATGGCCCTACCATGTTTCGTACAGCCTGCCACGTTTCGTACGGCCTGCCACATCAGCATCTGTATGGACTGTTCAGTCAGCACATTTTTTTTTTTTTGCCTATTTGTCGTTTTGAACAGAACGCGATATCTCTCTCATCCGATGTCCGTTTGAACCCAAACAAATTGCGTTGGGTTCGTGACGATGAGGCCTATGCTCCCATTTGATTTGAAGTGATTCCGAGCACTTTGAATTTTGAGCAAAATTTGATCCCCTGGATCATAGACATATTTAGTATAAATAAGGGTCGAGGGTATGAAAACCCTATCTTGGAGATTATTGTAACAGAGCGCTTCTCGACTGGAGGTTGCCCCCTCGAAGAGGCCCGTGAACATTGCTTTCTGAATCAAAGTGTTATTTCTGTTATTGTTCTTATATCATTTCTGTGTTATTGTGGAGATTATGCTGGTTATATTACTGTTATTCTTCCATTTCTAGCATTTTATTTCTGTTCTGCATACTTTTTATATTTGGTATATTATAGAAGTTCTCGCAGCTGTAGCAATCAATTTTATTGAACCTTCTTTTCTTATCTCATACTTTTTTGAATCGGAAGTGACTTTATGAACTTGGTCACACATTTGAATCACACTTAGAAGATTATGTTTCATGTCTTCTACTAGTAGAACATTTTCTGCCTTTGTATTCTTGTTCCCAATTATGATTGTGCCTTTTCCAATTATTTTAGCTGAATCATCATTTCCGAAGGAGACTGATCCTTTTCTTTTCTTTCTTAATGTAAGAAACATGTCTCTATCACCTGTCATGTGTTTTGAACAGCCATTGTCAACATACCAACCATGTTTCTTCTTCTTATCTTGTAAAGCGAGTGTGCATTCTTCATTGTTGTATTGATTCTGCTTTCTTATCCATGTCCTTTTCTGAGGTTACTGTCTGTGATTGCTGTTGTTCTTTTGTGGTTCTCTAGGAGGGATTGTCATTCTGGAATATTTGTCCATGTGTCCAAAGTTGTTACACTTGTAGCATTCCACTTCAGTGCTCAATGATTCAAACCTGTTATAACTTCTCTGTGTTTCACTAGGCCTTCTTGGATAACCCTTTTGTATATGACTTTCAAAGTTGTTTATGTTTCTGTTGTTAGCTATGCAATTCAAAGATTTATGTCCAAAATTATTACATGCATAACATAAACCAAAAATGATAGTTTGATACCTGGGAGTTGAAGATATTCTGAAAGGAGGTGTTCTTATGAATCCTTCTTCTTCCTGAGACTTATCTTTTTTTGTCAGTCGTTGATTATGAAATCTGAATCTTCTTAGTGGAGGAGTGTCTTTGTAGACTTTCCTATCCTCTTTGATTGTTTCTGCATAGCTTTTTGGATATGTTTTTTGTTCTGTTGTTTTGGAGCTTGATCCCTTTTCTGTCTAATTGTATCAAAGTCTAGACTTGTCATGATTAGGCCTTTGACTGCTGATAATGTCATTCAAAACTTTTGAGATGTTCTACATATTTTTCTTTTAAAGATCCTTTCTTAATGTGACAATCTCTGCTTCCAAATTTTAAATGATCATGTCTCTTCCTTCTATATGTTCTTTGAGTGCTTCTTCAATTCTTTTATCTTCTTCAATTTGAACCTTCAAATTTGTGATAATTTGTTCTAATTCCTAAGTGTCTTCTTTCTTGTCTAGTTCCGCTTGTAGCTTCTTGTTTTTCCTCTTTTCTCTTCTGATAACTTCTATGGCACTCTTCAATTTCTTCTTTGGCTTCTTCATATTCTACTTCAGAGTTTTCTTTATCAGAGTCTTCTACTACCATGAATATAACTCTTCCTGTCTCACTGTCACTAACTTCATCTTCATCTGATGATGAGATGTCTTCTTTGGTGCATAGGCTTTTCTTGAAAACTTTCTTTGTGGTTCTTTTGACTTTATAAGTTTGTTTCTTTTTGAGTCACCTTCATCATTTCTCTTTTTCTTATGAGGACATTTGTTAGCAAAGTGACCAATACCATCACAATTAAAACACATTAAAGGATTCTTACCTCTATACCTACCATCGATTTCCTTGTTCAGTCTTCTGACAAAGTTGGCCACTTCTTCATCATCTTCCGAGATGTCACTATTGTTGCTATGTTATTTTTCTTGTTGATTTTCCAGTTTCTTTGATCTTTTGGATGCTTTGAAGGCTGCTTCTTTTACATCTGGATTTTCTTGTTCATTTCTCATTTCACATGCAGTGAAGATTCCATGTAGTTCATCCATGCTTATTGAGTTTAGATCTACTCTTTCTTCTAGTGCTGATATCTTAGGGTCAAATCTCATAGGAAGAGATCTTAATACCTTTTGAATGATTACAGATTCTTCGATTTCTTCTCCCAATCCTATGATAGCATTTACTATTTCATAAAATCATAAAAACTAAGCTGCAATATTCTCATCTTTCTTCATCTTAAGTTGTTCGAACCGACCTCTGTAAGTTTGAAGCTTTGCTGCTTTGACTTTTGAATCTCCTTCATAAATATTTCGAACTTTGTCCCAAATCTCTTTAGCAGATTTACAATGTGAAACTTTGGTGAATACCATTTCACTAAGACCATTCAGAAGTGCATTTGTAGCTTTGGAATTATTCTGACTGAGTTTCACTGCTTTGTCATTTGTTGGCGGAACTGCCGGTACTGTGTATCCATCTACAATTGATTGCCAAATTTCAAATCCATGTGCCTGTATATATGTCTTCATCCCTATGCCCCAAAATGCATATTTCTATCCATCAAACTGTGGTATTCCATTTTTATACAAGTTGTTTCTCTCCATGATCTTCCTTTCAGTGGTTAAATTGATTTCTGAAGGAACCTCGCTCTGATACCAATTGTTGGATTACTGAGAGGGGGGGTGAATCAATAATAGAGAAATGCAATCTTTTTTCACCAAAATACAAGTGTTATATAGATGTAGCATTATCATCCAATAGTTATAGAGTAAATAAACAATGAACAAATGAGCAAGCACACACATACACAGTACACCAGTGTTTTTACGTGGAAACCCAAAGCAGGAGAAAACCACAGAATGATTTTTCTTATATGTCTTGAAGAATTACATTCATTGGAAGCACCAACTTCCTTTGTTTTCTAGCTGCAACTAGAAGGAGGATCCAACCCCGTAGTTTCTCAGGCTACAACCTGAGGGAAGCCCCAACTCCCCAATTCTCTGGCTACAACTAGAAGGAGGCTACAACCCCCTAAGTTCTCTAGCTACAACTGGAAGGTGGCTACAACCACCTATCCTTTCCCTGTCCAACCACCCTGAAATATAAATGCCAAATGTAGACAACCTGTCACTGTCACTGAATCAACCACTGCCACTTTCAACTTGTCACTATCAACCTGTACCAATAACCTGTAACAACATGTACCAATCAACCTGCACCAAACAACCTGTAACAATAACCTGAACCAACATGTACCATGCATCAACTTTGACTCATCAAGATGTACCAACATCATCAACTATACACCTCATGTATGTGACAACTCATCAACTATACACCTCATGTATGTGCGAGCTCATCAACTACTTGTCTCAACCATGTACCCAACATGTACCTCAACCATATACCAAATACATACACGAATATAACCATAAAAAATTTATCACTCTATCCATAAACCAAATACCATAAACCCTTAGATCAAACCATGTGCCACAGCCTCACTGTTATGTAGCCTCAAGCTAAACCAACAACTTCAGCAACACATCACAACCAAAAGACCAATACCCATATGCCAAATACCAACAACAAAACGCCAACTATATCCCTAAACAAATCTGATATATGCAATAATACTGAACATCCAATACCATCTCAAGAGATAAACCCTAGCTCACAAAACATACCTCAAACAAGATGTACCATATCTCTCATAAATAGACCCCAACCATGTTGTTGCTGTGATTGTTTTGCTGCACTTTTTCTGCCACGATTTTTCTGCCGCACTTTTTCTGCCGTGATTTTTATGTTGCACTTTTTCTACCACGATTTTTCTACCGCACTTTTTCTATGACACTTTTTCTGCCGCACTTTACTTGACTCACTTTTTCTGTTGCAATTTTCTCTATCAATAATACCTTCCCAAATAGCCTTTCACAAAATAGATATTCAATGATATTCAAGTGTGATAAAATGAGAGAGCCTTGCCTCGTATTCATAATTTCATGTAACATCCCACTTTCCTTATTTTAGAGAGTTCTCCATTAACTTTATTATTTAAATAATTTCTTTTGCAAACACTTTGACTTTTTGGGGGCTTCTATATGACTCATGAGGGTTCTCCAACTTCATATGGCCATAACTCTCTAACCGTGAGGAGTTATGTGGAATTCCACATACCACCGGAAATGGCATGCCAAGCATTATCAATATAGGATAGTTTCACTGACAAATTCACTAACCTTCATCTCATTATTACACAATTAAGCATGGGTTCTCTAACCATACTTCTAGGATATCTTAATCCCCAAAGTGTCTTTCCATGAGGGCTTTCACCATAAGGGAACCAATTTGGAGTTCATCCATTTGTACTTCTTATCAACCATGACAAGGAAATAATGATTCATCTTTACATCAAACAAACTTGGGTCAATTACCCAAACCTTTGATCTACCACACTTTCTTCAAAGGTTGACATCAATGACAACCAACCTTAATCAACAATGACATAATGAGATCCATCAGCCTTGACTTTCCATATACTGGAAACATTTCGACTCGACCCTTCAGTTCCTCTTGAAGGCTACAAATGGGCCAAATCCGAGCTATGGAAAAGAGGAGAAGAATTCAACTTTGAGAGCAAAGTTACTCTGGAGAAATTATTCACTTCATATTGAGTCTGCATCCCTTTGTCCTTTTAAGTTCGAACACAATGTCCAGCCCCCAAGCTCTTCCCTACATGATTTAGAATCTCCTTGTATCTCTTATATTAGCTTGCCTTTGGTGGAGGATTGAAGTGGCAGAGGGCCAACTGGAAGGGAATTAGTTTCTCAGTTTTGAACTGTGCCGGCACGGAAGTTTGTAATTCATTCACTTATGCTGATTACATTTTAATAGAAATACTCTTTTCTCATCCAATTAATATCTTGAAAATATTTGAATTGTTATTCCATGGGCGTATTTGTTATGAATGTTGATGGATTATACTATTGAATGTGCTAACATTATATATTATCACCATATGCTTGCATTTCTTGGTTGTTGAGGACAAGTTGTAGGTGTATTGCTTTGAGTCAAGTGCTCAACAATGGACTTCATCGAACGTCTGGTAGAGGTTAGACTTTTATCTTGTCTTGCTAGCATATTTGTTTATATAGAATACCTGAGATTATAGTTGATTTATGCAGTCATTTCCGTCTGTTGTGGTTTACCCCTAGCCATAGAGAGATTTTCCTTGTAACAAAATTGATGACCACACTGGGGATATAATATTCTTTTTCGGGGTTTGGAGTGTTTTTCTCCTTAGATTGCTCTCATTTATATTGAGTTTCTTGTCGTATGACTGCTTGACAACCTCTGTTCATTTTGGGTCTGAGTTTCTTTGCCTTCTCCTTATCTTGGCTGTGTTTTGACACATATACACGGGTTTTTGCCTGATAGTTGCGTACATATGCGTGTCATCCTTCTGCAAGAGGCGTATATACACACTTTTCCCCTGAAAAATCATGTACATCACCCTTTGTTGCTTGGTTTCTTGGTTTGATGGTTGTTGGGTAGGTTTTGATGATTGATGAGTCTTCTTGGGTCTCTGTTACGACTATTAAGTGTTTGTGGAATGACATGAAACCTTTATTTGGTTGAATTTTTGGGCGATTTCTTTCTCATCATCCCTTTCATTTGATTGTCCTTGCATCTTGGGATGGGTGTTTGCTTCTTGATATCCTACTTGGTTTGTCTCTGTTTACATACAATAGAGTTTTTATATCAAGCTATTGTTCATTCCTTTATATTGAAAATACAAAAATATTAGGCATTTTACATTGTTGGCATTTGATCTTTTCAGTCTTTATCATTGATCTTAGTACATGTAAAGAAAGATTGCATCTTATTTGGAATTGCAGAACTAAATTGAGAATTACATTTTGAAAAGCATACCATTTATTGGGAATTGAAGTTAAGACTTCGCATTGTTTTCATATTCATTTATTTTACTTGTTGAGTCATAACATCACTAGTTTCATGACCGTACGTTTTTGAGTAAGCAAGACCACTAAAAGTAACGCTATAATTTAAAATTGAGTAGTAACGATTTTATTTTTCTAAGGTGCACAAACTAGCTTAGGATTTAGAGCCTTGGAATAGGATTTTGTGAGTAAACTTCTCCAAGGCTATTAAATCAAGATACATGTATGACTAAGGGAGTGGAGAAATCCATTGTATAATCAGTAATATCAGGAGGCTTTTCTTACACCGGAGTTAAGCACGAGGTCACGTGAGGATGGTTGAAGGGATATCCCCCCGATACCTTCTTAGCATCAAATATATTTCTGGGGATCTATTTATATATGGGGATCTTGCTAGTACCCTTACCTCTATGAGAGGCGGTGATTTCGAGGTTTTAGGCTTTGTTACCCCACCCATACAGTGGACCTGACTCATGAATGTTCGCCTGTGCATCGGTTATATCGTGGTTTCTTAGTTTCTTGAATTAGGTACCACATAGGTTACTTGCAAGGGTTATTTTGCAGGTACCCTGGGTCAGATAAGGGTCAGACAACACACAACCTTTATGGAGGATTACCTCTCCAGAGGGATCTGACCGACTGGTTGTTAAGCCCACGAGGGCCCTTATAATTGATTTTGATACCTTTGATATTTAGCTGAGGAGTATTAGGTCCCTCTTGGGTGAGGCATACCTACTTTAGAGAGGGAGGCCCCTTTTCAACCACTTTATCCTATTTGTATGCATATTGGCCATTTGATTATTTTTGGTGTTCTCTTTGATTACTAGTTGGCCTTAGGATTTGTTTTTTATATCATGAGTCTTGAGTTATCATGGAGCCATACCAGCTTCCCTCCAGGTCTCGCTGCTTGTTACAGTTACCATCGCATTTTGAGTATTTGTCTTCTAAAAGGCATAGAGTTATCAAATGTGGTATACACACCTCCACTTATCAGACTTGTGATCATACAAGGATGAGTATTGAATCGAGTCAAAAGGATACTAGGAGTCCTTTGACTCCCATACCTACTATAGTTAATGGTACCCCTTCGACATCTTCAACCACAATGGTTGTAGTGCCGGAGGTGCCTATCATCACCTTTTCCCATCCTATAATGAATACTCAACCTATAGCCATGAAACCTTTTGGGTATCTTTGTCACTCACCGTGCTATAATGTTCAGTCCATCCCTATGGCCTCTAGTCCTTTTTTCTATGGTATGTCGAACTTCACATCGCAGTTTTCAAACTCCATCCCGATGGCTGGTACGAATACTAGCATTATACTTGGGGGCACAACTCCTCCACATACTCCATTCTCGTTTGGTGGTACTCACATCCCTCAAACGACTCCTACCATTGGAGGCTTTCCTCCTTTTAACCCTGGGTCTAATTCTGTTACTTCTGGATGGAGTAACCAACCTGGCGGACAAGCTACTGCTTATGGTCCATCCTTTATACCCACCACCTCTGTACCAATTCCGATCAACACGTTTGGCATGAAAAATCCACCTTTATCCTCTGGATTCACACCCAGAGGAGGTCAGTTTCATACTTTGGGAAACCCCCAACCTAGAGCCACTTTGGGTGGGGGTAGTTTTTACAACCCTCATCAGAACATTCCTACTGGAATGGTGCCCAACCTACCCCTTATGAATGAGTCCAAAGGAGGGTCTTACAATCCCGGACAGATCCATGGTGCTTATTAGAACCCTGGATGGGCTGTGTTTCCCCAACAACAAGCTTTCCAGGGAGCTTGGGGCCAGATGCCGCAACCCCATCTCCATTTTCTGGCCATGCTCAATCTGCCAGAATTATCTAAGTTAATGAACGATCCTATGTGTCATGATCTAACAGGACCCCCCATTTCCACCAAGATTCTTTCAGATATTCCAAAATTCGAAGGCAAGAATGGTGAAGATCCTAGTGATCATGTTACTAGTTTTCACCTTTGGTGCTCTTCGAATTCCCTTAACGACGATTCTATTTGGTTAATATTTTTTCAACGCACCTTTACGGGGGTCACCATGAAATGGTATATTGAGCTACCTAGGGGGTCATACAGAAGATTTAGTCAGATGGTCTTAGTCTTCCTCAACCACTTCTAATTGTCGATTTGTTATGATGTTGGATTAGAACTTCTGTCGACCTTATGCCAGGACAAAAGCCACTCATATCTCGGATCACATCCAGGAGTGGCATAGATGGAAGAGGTTGATCAAGACCTGCAGACTCCCAAAGTTCTTGCTAGAGTGGTTCCTTAAGTCTCTACAGCCTTATATTTGGAAGGATGTTTCTATATCCAGGGTTACATTTGAGGAAGAGGCGATTTTCAAATCCCGCCAATTAGATCTTATATATGCTTAGTCTGGGATGTTATATGAGATTCTTCTAGACACACCAAGGTCAAACTACGACCCTAGACAAAAGCCTGGGCCTCATGCCGATGGCATTGTAGGCTTCGCTAATGTGAAATCTGTAGAATTGATGACAAGCCATTTGAAAGAGTTGTCTCTAAACTAATCTGTAGGAGGGACAACTTCGTCTGTGTCCTCCAATCCCACTCAGTTGGAAGATGTACACTCTGTGCAATTGTCGACCAACCTGAATGGTAACCAACAACTAAGAGGTAATAAAAAGAAAGGACATAATAATAATCGTAAGGGTGGGAATAATAATAATAAACCCAAGGACAATGGTAATAATGAGAAGACGAATAATAATGCTGGTGAGGGCAAGAAAGAAAGGTGAAAGGTGAAATTTCCCTGTAAGATTTGTACAGATGATCACCTTACCTATTTATGCCCCAAACTTGCGAAAGCTGCGAGGATTTCATCTCTACGACCCATCGTGCTGACTAATCCTTTTCCACATAACTAACACATGGCCTCAAGCTCCTCGAATTCCAGAAATGTGGTGAGTGGGAGTCAAAACCTACCGACGCAAAACAGTGACCGTTTATGCATCCATATGGTTAAATATGAGGTTAATGTAGCCACTCGGTCTCGTGATTGCAGTTCTCCACAGACTATACTTGGCATAGAGTCTCTCCCTCCTCTAGAAACACCCTTACAGATAAAAAAACCAAAGCCCCCACCTCGTATTCTGAAAGGGGTACTCAAGTTCTCTACCCACAATCCTAATGTTAGAGGTGCCCATAATTACTCTATTATTGAGGACCTGGGTTAAACCCCTTGTGCGATGTCGGCCCCGGAGGTACTCCAGACATGTCCTTCATAGAGGAATGCCTTGCTATCTGCGTTGGGATATCTAGATCCTTATGACTTGAAAGTTATCAAGGTTGACATCACAGATGTGAAGCCTCACTTGCCTTACCATGTGGCATTCCAAATCCACGTGGGTTATTCGAAGTATAGCATCAAGCGTACTATTGTTGATGAAGGTGCTACAACATGTGTGATGTCCTTGGTCTATTGGAAAGCCCTTGGATGTACGACTCTTTCTTAGTCTCCGACCATGTTGATTGCTTTTGACGGTCGTTCCTTCATCCTCACAATATTCTTCCTACCTTTCCGGTCCAATTAGGTGGGAAGATGATAGAGGTGGATGTTGAGGTGGTTGATGCACCCCTCAACTATAGCTTGTTACTAGGACGCAATTGGAATTATGCTATGAATTCAATCGTATCTTTTGTCTTCCATGCTCTTTGTTTTCCTCGCGATGGGAAGATCGTGACATTCAATCAATTGTACTTTGCGTATTCTAGCCCTAATTCATCTATTGGATCGTCGATCCCCATGATCAACAATTCTCTGCCGACAACTGAGAATATTGGTGTTAGAATGTATTCATCCCTTATGGGTACCTTTGACTTCATGGCATCGGTTCACCATATTTACGCCATGTCTAATAGGCCCGTTTCGTCAGAGAGGTCCGTTCCTTTCCACACTTCCTATTTTAACAATCCTTGGACCCTACCTTCCTCGACGATGTCTTGTGAAGGTAAGTTAAATTCTGGAATGGCCATGCTATTATCGATAAAAATATTGCATATGAATATGTTCTTGACTCTTCCACCGATCCGGATCCTGTTACCTCGCACACGGACGAGGAGGATCATGTTCTGGAGCCCGTGTGGGATACTTCATCATCTTGTTCATGTGACTTCCTCGATGAGACTTTTCCTTCAGATGAAGCTATCATTGAGGCCATGAATGGTTCCGACAAGCCTTGGGATGATATGGCTCACCGCTCTTATTTCATCCTAGATTTTGCCAGAATCGAGCAAGATGATTTTAGATCTACTTTGAGCGAGATAGTCGGTCATGCCGTAGGTCCACTTGATACGCACGACATTTATGCTGAAGGAAACATGGTGAGTATCTCCCTTACCATCATGATCAATATCTATCGTATCCCTGGCAAGATTGAAAATGTATACATCGGTGCAGATTGTTCGCCAGCAAAAATTCTGATGTACACCGAAGTCTTTATGAAATTTTGAGATGCATTCGCTTGGTCATATGAAGAGATGCCAGGAATCAACCCTCGAATTTTCAAACATGAGATTAAAATTTATCCATATGCTAAGCCTATTCGACAACGTCTTAGAGCTGTCAATCCCTGTAAGGCCCCTGCTATTAAGGAAAAGGTAGAAAAATTGCTTAATGATGGATTTATCTACCTGGTTCCCTTGATTGAATGGGTATCCAATCCCATTACTATGAATAAAAAGCAAGGAACCATCCGCGTATGCATGGAATTTTGTGACCTGAACAAAGCCTATCCTAAAGACAACTTCCCGACACCCTTCATCGATAAGATTCTTGACGAGTGTGTGGGGAGCAAAGTTTTTTCTTTCATGGATGAATTTTAAGGGTATAATCAAATTCAGATTAAACCCGAGCACCAACATAAGACGACATTTATTTTCCCTTGGGCTACTTTCACATACCGGAAGATGCTTTTTGGCCAAAAATGCCAGAGCAACCTTCCAATGAGCTATGACCTTCACATTTCATGATATCAAGCATATATTCGAAGTCTATATTGAGGATCTTGCTGCTCATTCCCATAAGAGAGTGGATCACCCTAAGCATATTCGGCTAGTATTTGAAAGATGTCACTATTATTGCATCCGGTTGAACCCTCATAAATGAATCTTTTGCATTAGGTCAGGTCATATTCTAGGATTTTTAGTCTCTGAGACTGGGATCATGGTAGATCCGTTAAAGGTTGAGGCAGTACTTTGATTGCCTCCCCCGCACACTATTCTCCAACTTCAAGGTTTACAAGGGAAAGATAACTTTTTACGATGGTTTACAGTGAACTATGCCAATATTACTAAAGGTTTCATGCATCTCTTGAAGGACACTCCTTTTATTTGGGATAAGAGAGCCCAGGAGTACTTCGATGCTTTGAAGAAAGCCTTGGTATCGACACCTCTACTGAATCCAGACTACAGTAGAGATTACTTGATTTATGTCACCACGTCCGAAGAGATGATTGGTATGTGTTGGTTCAGGAGGATGCTAAGCTCTGTGAGCACGTCATTTACTATGTTAGTCAAAACTTAGTTGGCCCTGAACTAAAATATTCTCGTGTTGAAAATCTAGCTTTCAATGTCGTTCACACAGTCCAACGATTATGACATTATATATTGCTTTGCAAAACTACTGTGGTTGCCTATGTCAATCCATTTCAATACGTCCTTACCAGGCGTATCATAGGGGGAAAGTACAATAAATGGATTGTCATTCTACAAGAGTTCGATCTTGATTTGTCTTCTGTGAAGTCCAAAAAATCAATAGTTTTTGCAGAGTTAATATCTAACTTCCCTCTATTAGACGAGGATGTTACTCATGTTGATTCATTTGCGGATGAATACATTTCCTTGTCTCGTCGTTAGACCCTTGGTATGGAGACATTGTTCTCTATCTTCAAACTTTGAAGTTCCCTCAACATCTCTCGTGAGATGACCGACAACGTATACGATACCAAGCTAAGAACTACCTTATCATTGGTGACACTTTGTATCATCAAGGAGTAGACAATATCCTGCATCGTTTCTTAATTAACGAAGAAGTTGATTATGCTCTAAACAATAGCCACATTGGGGCTTGTGGTGGTCATCTATCCAGGCTTGTGACGACCCAAAAAATTTTGCGAGCAGGTTATTTTTGGCCATCTATCTTTAAAGATTGCATTGAAGCAGTTAAGAAGTGTCACCCCTCCTAGGTGTTCACTTGAAAAATGCACTCGCATCCAACCCCTCTCCATCCAGTCATTACCATCGGTCCCTTCACCAAGTGGGGGGTGGAATTTGTGGATTGCAACCCAACTTTGGTTGGGGGGCATCAACACATTATTGTGGTCATAGACTACTTTACTAAGTGGGTTGAGGCCATGCCTACAGTTAAATTCGATGGGAATACTTCCAGCTTCTTCGTATTCGATCAAATTCTATCTAGGTTCGGAATCTTAAGTGAGATTGTCACTGATCATGGCAATCATTTTCAGAATGAAATGATGGAAGAACTAGCATATAAATTGGGGTTTAAGCATGGTCATTCTTCCCCTTACTACCCCCAAGAAAATGGACAAGTAGAGGCCGTAAAAAAGTCTCTCAAGACCATTTTGCAAAAAATTGTGAGCCAGAGAAAATCTGACTGACATATCATGTTGTATCCAACACTTTGGGAATACCGAACCTCGGTCAAGACTTCCAGTGGTTTTTCTCCTTTCCAGTTAGTACACGGTGTGGAGTCGATCTTACCTATTGAATGCGAAATCCCTTCTCTTAGATTGGCAGTTGTGCTCCTACCTGACACTTCTGATCTCGAACGATGCCTCGTACACCTAGAGAGTCTAGATGAGTAGCGTTGAGACGCCTGTACAACTATCAAAGCGAATAAAATATGTGTCAAGGTCCAATACGATAAGTCTGTCTGTCCTTGGTTGTACACTAAGGGTGACTTGGTCCTTCTATATGGTCAAGCCAAAGAACCACTAGGGGAAAGAAAGTGCAAACCCATGTGGCATGGTCCCTATATCGTGCGACGTGTCGTAGAAAAAAGGATCCTATGAATTAGAATATTATTAGGGGAACATTTTGGCTAAGCCCAAGAATGGGATCTATTTGAAAAGATATTATGCTTGAGCCCCAATCTTGGGCATTACTCTTTGTATACTAATGTAATTTAGTGTATACATATTTTCCCTTTATTTTTATCTTCAAATTGCTTATCGAGTTTTCCCTTGGTTGGCAGATGTCAATGGAGTCTTTGGTCTACTTAGGATTCATAGACGAGGCCAATCATCATACACAAAACTTGGCTTCCACCGCTTGGGTTGTTTAATCACCCAATCGTCTACTGGTGTCTTCAAGTGGTGTATGCCTAGGGCCATCCACGAATAATGTGGCTGAATATAGCGTCGATATAGAAATTTTGCGCGATGCCATTTCACATGGTATTCTCTCTTTAGAGGTTCACTTGGACTCCCAGTTAGTAGTATGTCAGTTGAATGACAATTATCGTGTGCGTGACCCTACTTTACTCCAACGATTCCTATGGGTACAACTTTTGGAATGACAATTTGATTTTATTACTTATCATCACATACCTAGGAGTTCTAATTATGTATCCGATGCATATGCTAATTTTGTTTTAGATTGGCATTTGTCACATACCTAAAGCAAAGAAAACATTTTCACCAATGTACACATTGTAACATAAGTAAATCTGAAGAACCAAGTTTTTATATATATTTCAAAAAATATGATGTTTATAGTACAAAATTGGGGATGACACCCTCAATATAGATATACAACTGATCATACAATAGTCATGACATCTACGCCTGTGGCACCGGATGAGTGTCATGAAAGAAAACTACGGTGTTTGTGAGACGCCGAAAGAGTCGTACCCAATCACGGGGCACACCTACCACTTGTCGCTGCATCGCCTCCGATAGATCCTCCACATGAACCATAGGAATCCTCTGTGTCAAACGAGATAGGTTGCCCCCTCATGTTTTGAAGGAATCTCTTTGCATCCCCTCCCACTGCCTCATCTCCCTGGTGCCTTCAACGATGTCGTGGAAGGCCTTCTGTCCATCGTGGACCTACAAATGCGTCACATACATGTTTAATTAGTACTTAACATCATCCAAAAATATGTTTGTCTCCTTATACAAAAATACAAAAAAATGAAATATTTAAAAAACTTGGACATACCTATGTCTCTGTATGCAGACCTTGGTGGTAATGGCATGTCAATATCTCCTCTGAAGTCAATCCCTGCGTAAGGGTAGTCATCTAGAGCTATCACCTTTCATCTCCACCAAAAGAAGAAGTCATCATTGTAGGGTGTTGGCACCCTACCTCCCCCCTGCCGCCTCATGACCTCGGTCCACCATTCCATGGATGGATCGCGAGGTCCACGCAAAATAATCTCAACTGTAGGTCCCAATACTGAAACCTGCTTGAAGAAAAATGTAATGTTCCCAAGCCAATATGACAGGAACATCACGGTTTTGGTGCATTTTTAAACTTTTACTGAGTGTGGTATTTCGTCAAACACTTTGTTGATTTACTTGTTTGTATGTGTTTACTTGCAAGTTGACCTCTTGATTTCGGCCTTAGGTTTTATGTTCAATAATCACACATATATTTGAATATACAATCAATGAAAGTACAAGATACACCAAATATGGAACCAATAGAAAGATATGACCTTTATTAATATAATGAGCAAGAACCTGATACAAGAGTGAGGCCGATCTAGAATGCTCAATAGATGGCTCCAATAACACAATAGAAGCAGATAGAAAATGCTCCAATACAAGACGACAAGCCTCCAAAGGTTAAATACTCAATAAATACCAATGCCAGAATAGATCTGGGCTGTATGAAGTGCCAACCCCCAAGCTGGAAGGTGACACGCCCTGCTGGAACACTGAAGACCCTCAACAATTCATCCATGTAGCTAATGTCCCCCAAATACTCCAATGAATATAGCAAAATGTAGATCGGGATGTGTAGAGTCCCCTCCTAAAATTTCAAATTGAAATACCAAGGAATGCTCCCCCAAATGCTAAATCCTCAAGTGGAGTTGCGCCCTCCTGAAAACTATCAAACCCTACAATTTTGGCCCTAATGAAGGAGGCCTCCAAATGCCCTAAAACTCACTAGAAAGGTAGACCGAGACACTGTAAGTCACTAGGTGAAGTCTCAGGGTTAGATCTGAAATATAACCCCTCCAAACTGAATAGATCTGAATCTTAAAAATGCCCTCCTTCTCTCCAATTTGCCCCAATACTGTAGGGAATCATTTGGACCATAAAACTCTCTCAAGACACACTAGAAATCATGGCCAAGACCCTGCAATCAAAACCCAGTTGCTAGAATATCCAAAGGCCCCACCAATCACCTGGGACGAACTTCCCTCAATAGATGGTGTGCCCCCCTTGCTGGAAACCCCCAATGGTGCACCCTTCTTCTCTTCATGTGCCTGTGGCTGGTGTAGAACCCTCTTGCACTGATGTAGATATGAACTAGAATGGTGTGGGGGAGTATTGCATCCCCGAGACCAAGCTTGGGACAAGCTAGGTGGAATCTTTCACCACTGAATCATCCTCTAAGGTTTGTTAAGTCAAAACCCTCAAAACCAGATATCAAAATGATAAATATACATGAATGAATGAGAGAATAGAGGACCTTGCCTCTTCTTTATACTTCCTGCTCACTTGTCTCTCCAAAGTGACTTTTCTTTTTTAATTATTAATTAATTAATTAAATCACTTTAATTAATTAATTAACTTTTTTACCACTGAAAAGTGCCTTATCTCTCCTTGTGGCTTCCCTGGCCATTGAAATTCACTTCTCATCATCCTATCCTATAGTGTTGTTCCTCTCAATTCCAATGATCTATTACACTGAGAGGTTCCTCTAAGCAATGTGCCCAAAATGACCTCCTCAGTGCATTTAATTAACCCATAGCTCAAAATACTCAAAATCATGGAAATCGTCGGAATGCAACGAAACCAAAGTCGATCTGTGTGGAATGGATAATAATGATGAAATAGGATGATCGATGCAAGCCATACCCCAAAATATCCCTCAATAGCTCTTGCACTCACTATAATCTCCAACTGGATACTCTGGTCATCATAACCCTCTGTAATGTAATGATGTTCCAAATTGGGGACATTACAAAAAATCTACAAAGGATAGAAGCAAACCCGAAGTTCCTTTTACTACCTTATTTGCATTATGTGAGCTGGCTCTTCATGTTGGCCAGCAATGAGGTGCACCATTCGTACACCATGGGTCTCAAGCACTCCACTAAGTAAAACATAAGTGGCCTCGATGCCTGGTGCAAAGAGGTCGATCCTATGATCCATGTGCATTTAATTAAATGACCTCCTCAGTGCATTTAATTAACCTATAGCTCAAAATACTCAAAATCATGGAAATCATCGGAATGCAACGAAACCAAAGTCGATTTGTGTGGAATGGATAATAATGATGAAATAGGATGATCAATGCAAGCCAGACCCCAAACTATCCCTCAATAGCTCCTGTACTCACTATAATCTCCAACTAGATAATCTGGTCATCATAACCCTCTGTAATGTAATGATGTCCCAAATTGGGGACATTACAAAAACACTACAAAGGATAGAAGCAAACCCGAAGTTCCTTTTACTACCTTATTTTCATTCTGTGAGCTAGCTCTTCATGTTGGCTAGCAGTGAGGTGCACCATTCATACACCCTGGGTCTCAAGCACTCCACTGAGTAAAACATAAGTGGCTTCGATGCATGGTGCAAAGAGGCCGATCCTGTGATTCGTGTGAAAATAAGGAGAACAATATTGAGACTTAGATTATTTATCGCTCTAATGGGGATTTGGCTCTCAACCTTCTCGGCCCCTGCATTTCAATGAAAGACTATGTATTCCTCGATTTTCATGCCACTCCCATCTCCCCAGGATTTGAGGTTGACCACCTCACCCTGACGTGACAATCTCATGAAGAAATAGAAGTCCTTGACTTCAATCCTTAATGGTTTTCCATCAAGGTTGAAGCTCTCACTATCCAGATCCTAGTAATCCACGAGCAACTGTAGCAATATCACTTGGGCCCTCATACCTTTGAAGGCCCAAAACTTGTATATCCCACATATTTTTAAGGCCATTTGGGCCCCTGGATCTCTCTCCATTGCAACATCTACCTCCTCATGTTCGCTCTCTTCCACTCTAGCACCATCCTACAAGAGACAAACCATTTTTTTGAGTTAGAAACCTCTAAAAAAAATTATTTACAGACATATACGCGATCTGTAGTGTACATAGTCGCACATAAGCTTGTTTATTTACGAACCGATGAACTATATCCCGCGTACACCTAAGTTTTCAAATTGCACCCTAAATAACTTAAAAATGGAACCTAATTAAAAAATTTAATGCACTGAAAAGAAAGAGGAGAGAAATATGAGCTACCTGGTCCAGACGGTCGTTGATTCTGTCGCTCGTAGCTCCCGCAATCACCAGTTGAAGTTCAGAGTCAATTTGGTCCAAAATCCACTATTTGGGTAAAAAATACAAATGGTATAGTAATTTTTTTTTTTTTTAACTATTTATAGCAAATTTTTACCCACTTTGTATAGTTTCGTCCAATATTTTGGTCTAATGGACGAATACTATAGTGGATGGAGTTGGTTTTTGTAGTTTTATTCAGGGATTCTTGCGGTGTTCAGTGCCATGTTGCCCGTTCATAACTTTGGACAGGTATTTTCGTTACCCAACATATAGGATAGGTATCCAATCCATCATGCACACTTGCATCGTCCTATGACTGTCACCCATATTCCTTAGGTACGAACCCATTTCATAGTGACACATAACCTTCTATCTGTAACTAGAAGTGTCATTATCAAATGGTAGATACTTACCAAACATGGGTACCCTAGTTAGATCCTCTGCTTCATTCGGTGCCCATGCAGAGATTTTTGTCTAAAAGACCGGGAGTCCCTTATAGCTAATAAATGAATTTATGTTGAACCTCATTTCTTACTCATAAACATGCTGACCTATACCTAGATAACTCCCAAACAAGTTTGATTTAATCTCTTTTCTGACTCATTTTCAAAAAGAGAAAAGATTGTTGAGTGAACTTGTCTCTTTCACACTCATAAATTGGATTTGAAAGGACGTCTATTTGGTGAAAGTTTATCCCCTTTTCAAACCAAGTAGACTAAGACTACGAAAAATGACATTTGTTGGCGTTAAGTTGTAATTGCATCTCATGCCCTTGCTTGTAGTATTGAGCCTATTGTGGTTCTCGCTTTTGCGTTATAAGCCTCTCACCCCAACAGTTTGCATCATCAACCAAGAAGAGCCTTGTTTATATCCTTCATAGCTTGACACCCTATAGCCAGGAGGAAACATTCCCCCGAGTGTCCATCTCTTGCATGCACCTCCTTGCATTGAGCATAGGTATGTTCCACTGCTGGAACTAGTTTTGCTTACTTGAGACACTCATTTGCTCCTCTGTATCATAACATTCATTTGACTATGAAAAAACAAAAAAAGATGGGAAGGAAGGGAATTATATCTTATATTGGCAACAATCGTGTCTCCTTTGAACAAAGGACAAATTTTTGAGTCATTTGTCATCAAAATTTTGGGTTTAGCATGACCTTAGGAAGCTTATCTTGCTACAGAGAGTTTACTCCCCCAACTGGTTACTCTTCTAGTCCCTATGGAGAGTTTGATTGATGCCTCCTGCATCTCAAAGTTTCATCATTGAGTTTATGTTGCCAGAGTCTTCCATATGTCTCATGCTCTTGTTCAAAGGATGTATATCAACTTGTGTTGACCACTCTTCAAAACTCTTGACTTTGCACGTCAGCCATACCCTAGTGTGTCTCAGAATCACATGAACCTGTAGTCCTATTGCGCACCTTGGTCCTACTTTCCTCATTGGCAGGTAACCTTGAACCCAGAAGTCGACATTTCATAATTGGTCGCTGACTGGGTGGTTTCCCTTGTGTTCAATGAAAATACATCTATTCACACATTGGGATTCATGCAGTGTCTTGGATTCCATTATCCCTATTGGTGGTTTCCTTGCCTTTGTCAACAATTTTCCTTATTGGCTGCTATTCAGAGGGTCTTTTTCGTGTACCGCTTGCATCTAGAACACACGAAAGACACAAAGGGCCATTGGTTTGTGAACATGTTCTTCATTCGATTTCCTCTAAATCATCAAGCAACTGCTTTGTACCTCGTGATGAATGATGAGAGATGCCTTAATGATCTCCTTTCAGTGGGTCTCCTTCCATTGACTTCAACTCATCTATTCTGGAGATGAGACCTAGAGTCTTATGAGTACCTAGAGGCTTGCAGTCATCAATGGCAGGTTCTCTCACCATCGACAGTTGGGAATACATCAATGTCTCCTGATCGATGGATTCTTCAAGTGTTCGACCCCAACACCTCTATTCACACTTGTAAGAATGTACTCGATGCCTTGATACCTACTTTCATCATCGATAGGATGTCTCACGTTTGTTAACAATATACGTTAATGACCATTAATCAAACGAAGTCTCATTGTGTTCGACCTCAACTCCTTTATTCAAACGATGTAGACTTGCACCTTTGGTGGGTTGTGTAGAAGACTTGAAGACATCAGTTCATAGTCGCATCTTTCCTGAGTTGTTGCCACCTTTCATTGGACCAATACCTATGTGACTTCAATGATCATGGGAGATCATATTGTACTCCATTGTATACAAATATCTTCAGATTTATTTTGAGACTGGTTTTATTGGGCCTTGTTCGTAACTATGACATCCTTTGGCATGTAGCCACCTTTGTATTGCCTATTCATGGCCATGGAAAATTGTTTGGTATATTTTCACATGGATCTGCAGTGTAATTCAAATTGGCAGCCATGTGTGCAAAGTCAATACATATTGTAATGAGAAACTAGTTCTTCCAGCTGGGTCCCCATTACTCCACTTCTGGGTCTTATAATTTATTTTGGCCATCAAAGATACTCCTTTGACCTCACACATTAGGGGGCATCTATTATAGAAAGATTTTCCTCACCCTATGCAAACTTGCAGAGAAGGCCTTTTTCTATTTCCCTATGCAAACTTGAACTTTTTTGGCAAATCGCTGAGCTAAAAAACATTATTTTTCCACATATACACGCCCTACATATAATACAACATGAGTATACACAGGTTGCACCACTACAACCTGCGTACATTGGGATTTGTGCCCAAAATTAAAAAATGTTGTCGAGTTTCAATGTCACGTCATGAGATCCATGATTCTTGACCTTCCATATACAAGAAACGTTCCGACTCGACCCTTCAATTCCACTTGAAGGCTACAAATGGGCCAAATCCGCGCTATGGAAAAGATGAGAAGAATTCAATTTTGAGAGCAAAGTTACTCTAGAGAAATTATTCACTTCATATTGAGTCTGCATCCCTTTGTCCTTTTAAGTCTAAACACATTGTTCAGCTCCCAAGATCTTCCCTACATGATTGAGAATCTCCTTGTCTCTCTTATATGAGATTGCCTTTGGTGGAGCATTGAAGTGGTGGAGGCCAATATTGAAGGGACTTAGTTTCTCGATTCCGAATCGTGCTGACACAAAAGTTTGTAATTCATTCACTTATGTTGATTACATTTTAATAGAAATACTCTTTTATCATCCAATTAATATCTTGCAAATATTTGAATTGTTATTCCATGGGCGTATTTGTTATGAATGTTGATGGATTATGCTATTGAATGTGCTAACATTATATATTATCACCATATGCTTGCGTTTCTTGGTTGTTGAGGACAAGTTGCAGGTGTATTGCTTTGATTCAAGTGCTCAATGGTGGACTTCATCGAACGTCTGGACGAGGTAGGCCTTTTATCTTGTCTTGCTAACATACTTAAGATTAGAGTTGATTTCTGCAGTCATTTCCATCTGTTGTGGTTTACCCCTAGCCATAGAGAGATTTTCCTCGTAACACTCTTGCATGAAAATGTATATGTTATTCAAAATGTGTACACATTTCTTTTAAAATACCCTTAATGCCTTTTGAACTACCATGCAGACTACTATGAAGTTTGCCAAATAAGAATTAAAAATAAACATTCATGCACTTCATAAATGTGCATGTGCATTAATAATGGGAACACATTATTTTTGACAAAAAAAAAAATATACATAAATTATACAAGAAATTTCCACCCTTAAAATGTATCAAGAGTAATTTAGTAAATTGTCTGTAATATTTTATCCCAACATCCATTTTTGGCATTAATTACATACTTGGAAAGATCTTGAAGAGATATACAACTTTTATGTTATTAAGTTTCTATTGATATGTATTTTCTTGTTTTCAAAATAATATAAAAACAAATCCTTTGACAGGGAAAAGAATATTTGCAGTTTTCTCACAACTTTTTTTTCCCAACATCCATTTTTGTTGCTCTTTAGATAATTGCAAAGATCTTGAACTGATCTACAACTTTGTTGTTATACAATTTTGTTGTGTCTATACACATATGTTTTTGTTTCTTAAAAGAATAAAAAAATAATATTTTGACAATTAGGATACACTTTTGAAGGTTGTACTTTGTTATGCAACCATTTTAAAATAAATGTCACATTTAATTATGGGATTACTCCCTTAAAAATGATTCTCTATGAACCTTTTACTCCCTAATCAAACCTTGAACTAGCATATATGCCTTATAGAGTGAATATATGGTCTTTGAGTGGGATACTAGTGCCATCATGTAGGTTTTGTGCATAACAACAAATATGGATGCCTTCCCTTTCATAAACAACTCTTTGTCATTGGAGTGTTCCTCAAAGGAACAATTTGCACTAAATAATGAGGCCCTACAACTATTTATGAACCCTGCGATGTTCCCATGAGTCCGTGAACGACTGTTGATATATAATAGGTTTTTCCAAAGTTTCCAAAATCATAACTATTCATGCACATACTATACATGAAAATTCTATGTTTGTATTTGACAATATTCAAGTAATCAGACTGACTATAAAGAGGGCCACAAAATGGCATAAGTGCCACTGATGGTTTGGGAGGAACAAATACATGTGAAAGGATAAACAAGCCAAGATCCACAACATCTATTTTAGACTTGGAAATCATATAACTATTACCACAAAAAGAGAATTTGGTTCCAACACCATGCACAAGCATGGATGACGACCAAGCATCGTACAAAGCTCGTTTGTAAAATATTTGGTATTTACTTTGTAGATGGATAGGAAGAGGAAATTCATCACTACTTTCCAACAATTGAACAGACTTTCGTGTGTACTTGGACATTTTTGCTCTTAGTTCATACATTTTTTTTTATCTCCTAGTAGTGATGTTTTGGGTAGTATTAATATCATACTTTGGCTCACTATAAGAAATCTCCATTGACTCAAAAGAAGGAGACAAGTTGGTCAATTTTGGACGAAACATAGTTGATTTGGCTTCCAACTTTTCAAAAAATGAGCATATGGAAGTGTTCATATGTGTCTTTTCTATATCACCTATTGGATTATTGACCATAGGGGGAGGTATTAGACCATAACGTTTGGGTAGTTGATCATTAATATAACGAGACAATGTGACATGTCAAGGGTTCTTCTTCAACCATTTACATTTTTAACAACCACATACCATTGGCGTGTCACAAAAGAGGTCCAATTTATGGTGTAATACCATTGACCCAGGCTGTAGGTTACTTGAAGATGACATGTTACAATTGGCAGGGTAAAGAAACTATTCATTTTCAACAAACATTTGTCTGTGGTATCTTTCTCCTGATAAGAGCTTGCGAAATTTTTGCACTGGTGGAATATCTTGCTCATCCGAACTCGATTCCAATTTATGATCCTAAAAAATTCAATGAACAATTATTCAAATGCATGTGCATAAATGACATAAATTCAATTAGTTAAATGAATTATAAATAAAATCTAGACTTACTTCAAATGGTCTAGGAGAAGTTGACAAACTTGCAATGATATGGAATGAGTTGGAATTTGAAGTATTGGCCATTTGATATTATAACATTATTTTCCCTACATTTGAGCCAAAATCATCGTTCATACATGCATGAGTTTGCTATTAAAATTTATTGGTGCCTTTATTTATTTTATAACGCACCAGTGCATATATATATAGAACACACCAATGTGACCAACTATGAAACACACCGAACTGTTACATCTGTTAAAAGCTACGCAAACCAAAGTATCCATAAATTTTAATAGCGAAGGTTTGCATTTCTATTTTTTCGATAAAATTGGCATCGATGCGTTTTTTACTATATACGCACCAGTGCGCACTAACCAATGAGGCACACCGATTTGATGACAAATTTAATTTTTAAAATATATAGTTTAATAAGTGTTTTTACATACAAATTGAAAAAACACAACGAAAAAAGAGAGGGAGTTTCATTTTTCAAAATGTATTTGTTTATAAATTAAAAAAATATTTATCATTTCATTTTTTTGGTATAATTTAGAGGGAAGATTTGTGGAAGAGAGATTTACCATGAAAGACTTTGGAGTGGATGGATTTTTTTGAAGAGCCAAAATTGGAAGGGATCTGTAGGGCACATACAAATCTACAAAGAAGAAATTTCATGTATGTGATTTCATTCTACTGATCATTTCAATCTTTCCCTATGTGATTCAAACTATTTTCAACGCATGTTAAAAAAAATATTAGGGTTTCATAGTTACGTTTGGTATTGGAAGTCGTAGATTTATTGTTGTTTTTTCTTGTTCCTTTTTTTTAAGCAATAGATTTTTATAGGGTTTATTTTTTAAGCAATATATTTTTATAGGGATTATTTAGTTACATATGGGGCATTTGGTATCTGTTGCAATGGAACTTCTGATTGCATCAGATACCAAACCCTGTCAACCCTGTCATTGTCAGTGATTTAAAAAAAAAAAAAAAAAACTTTTTTCGTGGTACGGGTTCACACTATACAGTAAAATCATCCCGATGCACACTGTAAAGAGGTAGCGACTTGATGCTCACTGTATAGAAAAGTGCACCAAGGCTCATGTATTTTTGAAAAGCAATGATTGGTCGAAAAAATAAATATTATTGATTTTGTATCATATGAGAACAGGTTAGCGGTGCACAATGAATAATAGTACATATTGGTGCGAGTATATGTTTGATGCCCATGTGCACATATATATTTGTCGCCCTGATGTGTTTTGTTTAATGAAGCGCGTCAGAATAATATATGGTATAAAAATTTCATAATTTTTATTTCTGATGATTTTTTATTTTTTTATATACAAGGTGGATGATAGAAGTTCAAAGAAAACATATTATTGCAGCGAGCACAATGGTAGCTCATCCCAAGAAGAGAGGGATGAAAGTTCTTTAAGTTTTATTAAAAATTTAATATATTTGAAATATTTGTAGGTTTAAATTAATAATGTGTATTGATTAATGCATGTCATGTAGAGAAAAAACTTGAAGAAACTTGATAAGATTGTTTGCAATCTTAGTGCAAAAGAACATAAAGTCTTTATGGAAATGTTGCAAAGAGAGRAAACAAGTGGATCGGAAGGTAATCAACATTAAGTTTTTCTTTGACTTTTACTAAAAATTGATTTCTTAACATTAATTGCTAACAAGTTTTAAACACTCGATTTCAATTTTTTTTAATGTTATGTAGGGATCGATAGGGAGGGATTGGAATATCGTCCTGGGAGGAAAAMATGTTAATGATGTAATGATGATGATGGCTAGGTCATCAATTCATCTGGAGTGGTGCTTAAAATTAACAAGAGGGGAATATTGTTTTAAAGAGCTTTGAGGGATATAGTGGAAATAACATATAGACATAATTTCCACTTACAATACAAAAAGCAATCCAGTGACTCCAAGAATCATGTTATACGTACACTACAAGAAGCATTTCCGGAGCCATGGTCAATGAGACCCATGATACTTACAATAAAAAAAAATAATCATATAAAATGTATTATTACTAAACATGTTTTTCTATAATATGTTCCAATAATTATCAAATTAATTTGTTTTGCTATATTTGCTTTTATGTCCATTTAGGAAACAAATTATTGAGTTTTTTCGTCTTTCAAGAAGATTATGAAAATTCCAAGCGACAAATGAGGGGAAATCCAATACATGCTGATAGAGATGTCCAAAAGAGTGTACAAGGAGATGGTAAAAGAAAGGGACATAATTGCATCATAGGAGGATGCATCCCAACAAAAACGTGCATTAGAGGTATGTGATCATTCATTTATTATTTTATGTACATCGAATTTATTTATCATATTAAACACTAATTTTCAATTGTTTTGTTGCAAAAAAGAAAACAAAATGGAACCCAATCAACAATCAACACATCAGACACGACGACAATGAAGAAAAAGGGTTGATCACAAAGTTTGTGAGTGCTTACGTTTTTGACATTACTTAAGTTTTCATATTTGTTGTGATCTTTATATTTAAATAATTAATTTACACTGATCCATGCATGTCTTCTAATAGGTGCTAACATACAAAGAAGAGTTAACAGAACAATTGATCAACATTGGGTTAAGTGAGGGATGCGAGTATATGTTGAAGTATCAAGGTTTAATTGAACAATTTGTAAGTAGCAATATTGTTTAATTTCCCTTGTTTTACAATAAATGGAATAATAAGAAACCTTTATATTAATTATATCGACTATGCTTTGTCATGGAATATTAAACATGTAGGAAACAAAGTATGGAGATGAGCCAACATAAAATCTCGTGTTAACCGACATGAGGTAAGACATCAAAACGATGTGTATGGTTTATGAATCACTCGTTGCTATGGTACATTTTTTTATTTATGAAATCATGTATATTTTACTATATTATAAATATATATTTACTTATTACAATTTATTTCTATGTTTGTAGATGGAACATGAGCAGTTAGAATGCCAATAAGAAGTCGAGCGAAAAAAAATCTTCTTAAAAAACCTAAGTATAATATCACCTACAATTGATCAATAAAGGAGGGATGCACAAGACTCGATCAATGACAACAGTTTAAGTGATGAATGACAATCAATATAATTGATTGTTACTGCAAGTTGTATGTTTTGTAATATCAATCTGTAAAAATTAGAGATATTTTTGCTTAATGTATTTGACATAATGTCCCAATTGCATGAGGACATGTTACCAATAACTGTAACAATTACATATTGGTTCCATTTGATTATTGTGGACCTTTACGTTGTCCCATTTTGTATGACCATGTGTCTCTTATTCATATATAATAAAATGGGTTTGTTATTTTATTGCATTGTCAAATGTTGTAAAATGTTGCATTGTTGATTAATTAATATGTGCATGGTTTACATTGTTACAAATAACTTATTAGTTAATATGTGAATGATTTACATTGTTGCAAATAACATAGGTGTATTTCATTGGATAAGGCATTGATGCAATCATTATATCAAAATGCAATAACAAAAATTATATAAAAAACGATAGTATTATAAAAAATATTTGTAAAAAATTTTTATTTAAAATATATAGATATCGGGGCATTCTTATGAAATCACAAAATGGTGCCAAAAATAATATAGAAAGTAGTGTTTTTTTAGGGGTAATACACACTGGTGCATATTAATCATACCAAAGAACAAGTGGATATTAATTATACGGAAGCACTGGTGCATAAAATGTGCAATAATATATATCATTTTAAAGTTTTATGGTGGGAATGTGATGAATACATATCATTTTTTTAAATATAGTAACAAAAATGGTGCTTTAAAAAACTTGAACGCACTGGTGTGTTGAATAATATAAATGTGCTAGTGCATTATATGTAATCGAGGCACCAGAACGTACGAATTATCCAAGCATCGGGACAAACATAAAATACAAATGCACTTGTGTTGCATACAACAAAATGGGAATTCAGGGAATAATAACCATAACCACCGCGGTGCGTTTACATCATAGGTAAGCATGGGGTAGTAATGTAATGGAGAACTAATGTGTGTTTGTCTTATGCATGCACTAAGAAATCTCATGCAATGGTGCCTCGATGCGTTTTCATTTTATGTACGCACCAAAAATTTATGTGATGGCGTGCCGATGCATTTTTTTGGTTTTATGTACAGTCCGGGGTAGTTTATGTAATGTCATTCCGGTGCATTTGATGTTTTGGTATGCACCAAGGTGTTTTAATTAATGGCACACTAGTGTGTTTTGACGAAAAATAAAAAATAAAAAAAATTCACTACAACCTCTGCTCGCCCAATTTTTTCTAATTATATGGAACATCCGTTAAAACCTCCTCTAAAACCTTTGTAGCCAATAAAGGAGGTTGTAGTGGAGATTTTTTTGAAAATTTTTCCAAATTTTGTAACACTAAAAACCTCTGCTAGAAGGTGTTCTCCTTGTAGTGTTGCTAGAGTTGGGGTGGAAATCAGATTTATGAGGCAGAAAGAAAAATCACTGTTGTAGAAGTAGTTTCAAAATAGGAACTACAAACAATTCTTCATTCATTTCAATAAGACAAAATCCTAGGGCATGATGGTTGGCCTGTGGAGTTCTTCTTAGGTTTTTATGAGCACAAAGAGGATGATGTGTTGAGGGTGGTAGATGAATCCAGGAGATCAGAGAAGATGATAGTTGCAATTAATGCTACTTTTATATCCTTAATTCCTAAATCAAATGATCAATATAGTTTTGAGGAATTTAGGATTATTTCTCTATGTAACCACATCAATAATATTGTGGCAAAGATAATTGTTGTGAGGGTAAAGTATTTATTATCTACTTCTATCTCTAATGAATAGTTTGGATCTTTATTAGGTAGACATATCCATGATGCTATTAGAGTGGTCAGGGAGGGCCTCCATACAATAAAGTCCAAGAAACTAGAATCTATGGTGGTAAAGTTGGATCTTTTGAAGGCATATGATATCATCAACTAGTTGTACCTTAGAATGATGCTCATACACTTGGGTTTCAATGTTCATTTTCCGAATTGGGTGATGAGTAGTGAATATTTAGTTTCATTCTCAATTCTGATCAATGGTTCAACTTCAACTTTCTTTAGACTTTGCAAGGGATTAAGATAGGGTTTTCCTTTGTCTCCTTTGTTATTCCTCATCATGAGTGATGAATTAAGTAGGGCTCTGTTGACGAGCGAAAATGATCGTCCGTCAATTGGAAGAATGAGTCCGGTTCAGGGCTGTCTAATTAACCCAAGCCGTTTGGTATGACTCGTTTTGACGGGTTTAATGGCTCCGTTGGCCAATCTAAAAGTCCTAAAGGAAACAAATAAATAAATAAAGGAATGAAATAACAAACTAATTACTAATCACTATATATATATATATATATATATATATATATATATATATATATGTACATGTATGTATATAACTGTTTTAAATAATATTTACACAATAGATTCACTTCTCTAAGTTATGTGCATGTTATACAAGTGCAAGTCTTAATCTAAACTCACAAAAATCTATAAAAAGATGGTTGCTTTAACAAAACCAAATACAGAAAACACATAAACTATTTTTTTTTTCGTTTTTTCTTAAGTTATCTAAGACTAAACAAAAAGAATATACTATGAAACAAAAATACGTGAACGATCAAAGCTAGGTCACACATAAGAGTTTCAAAGACAAGTAAAAGATAAACGAATTAAACTAACCTATTAATGAATTGTTCGTCATGCATCCAATCGTCTGTATGATCATGAAATGTCCAGCCAGCCTGTGCAAGAGTTAAACCTGCAGTGAACCTTTACACTGTTTGGAATAAATGCAAAACAATATATTAACTGTTGGATTTTAATGACATAATGATAAGACACAAATAATAACTGTGATATTTGTGATTGCAAGCAATTACACATAAGATAAATCTAAGTGTAACAACCTGCTTTTAATCATTCAATAAAATTAAAGATAAACCTTATCATTTGAATTGAACGAGAGATCACTATTTTTTAATAACTGAAGCATCCAAATGTGGACTATATTAAAAGAAATTATCTTGACAACATAATAATTTGTGAAGACAAAAGCTATAAAAAATTATCGAATTATCAAGATAAACAAACCATAGACAAAAACAATATTTACAGATAGCTAAAGCAGAAATGTAAACATATGTTCTGTCCAAATTCGTGTATAAGCTGTCCACCTTCAGCCCCAGGCCAAGATGTCTTGATTACAAAAAATAATGAGTTTTTAAAGCCTTCAGAAAGGTAACTGTCTTATCTTCTGATATCAGATATTGATTACAAAAATAGAGGGGGAATACAACCACCCCGATCATACTAAATCTTCTAAAGCCAAAAAAGGTTTATTCTTGTTTATACAAAAATGGATCATAGATATGGATAACAAGCCCCAAAAATGAGTCAGATCACTTGGTCACCATAAACTCCTAGATATCCTGAAAAGAAAAGATAAAATAGAGAAACTTAGATATATATATTTAACCATAATTTTGCAAATTTCGAATTAGAATAGACTGGCTACAGAATCTGCTGATTCTGTAGCTAGTCTATTTCAATAATGAAATCTAATTTATTCGATGAACAAAAATAATCTAATTTATTTAATGAATAACATTATTTTAAGATAAAAAGAAATCTTACCTCTAACTGTAAAAACAAATCATATCACATGATCTCAGAATTTATTATTGCTGTTGCAGTCTTAACATTTTTTAATATCACATTCCTTGTAGTTTTCATACATTTCCCTTGTCTTTGAATGATAGACTTGAGCCTATGATTTTCATTTGTTAAGGCGCTAACCTGATCAGTAAGAGCTTTAATCTGCAACTGTAAAATAGGTATATCGGTGTAGTACTTGTCAATCCAGAATAGGCAAGTTTCACATTGCGACGGTCCCTTGAGAATAACCATGGTTGTGAACCGGAATGTCCCCAACATGGACTGTAGATTTTTTACCCAACTTAATACCAGGAAACCCTTCACTATGTTTCAGACAAGGCGATAGATTATCTACGAAGTTGTAAGACTGATCGAGGTCTGTTTGAAAAGAAAGAGGGTATTCTTCAGCAAGAAATCTATCAATTTTAGAATCCAAACTTTCATGGATCTCGATCATCTTGATCGAGCTCACATAAGGGTTTGATTTGTTTCGTAGCTTCCTCGAAATCAACCTTCCATCTCTCTTATTCTTAAAACTCAAATCAACATCACCTTTAGACGCCTTGCCTACATGTCTGTTTGCATTTTTGACAGAGACGTTAGGCTGTGTAACTTGCTCATGGGCCTGCTCAACAACTTTTGGGTCGGGTAAAGGCTTACTGTGGGTGGTCATAACACAAGCCTAGGTAGATGAGGGGAGTAGTCTAGGATAGACTATGGTTTCCTCAATCATAGGTTTGTCAACCTCTTCAACATTGGGGTTAGCGAAACCATTTCTGGTTAAAAATGAATCCCAATCATCGTTCTGCAACTTCAATTGATGTGCAAGGATAATTTTTATTAAACCGTGGTGGAAAAGGCTCGAATCCAAACGTTTCTTTTTATACCTCTTATCCATTTTATAAAGGCTTCTACACAGATAATAAGGCATGTTTAAAGGAAACCCTATGAAATTCATGAGCAGACGCAGGTGATAAAGAAACACAAAACCAAAACGGCCTTCACAAGTCACGAATTGTTTCAACACTGCAAGCAGACCATGCCATCAGGTTTTCAGTAAGGAGACTGGCATACCTTTGTCACAACCATTGATCTTCCGAG
This sequence comes from Picea mariana, assembly GCA_032191745.1. NCBI lineage: Eukaryota > Viridiplantae > Streptophyta > Pinopsida > Pinales > Pinaceae > Picea > Picea mariana. Next base: position 78,664 of record JASDQU010101557.1, on the reverse strand, counting down.
ATGTAAAGAAAATACTTCATGGAACCTCTTCTACCTTAGCATTCTTGAACCACTTCTGCCCGCTCGCAGGGAGTCCTGTTGCTTGGCTTAAAAAGTCCTCTATGACTTCGAGTTGAATGTCCCCACCTTAGCTCTACATCCATCAAATGAGAGGGAGAATTCCTGAGTAGTCTGTAGGTTGAAACCTTGGAATTTCTCAAGGAAAACAAGCCAACCGTGACCCTTGAGATCCTCCCTAGCATCATCGCATAGGAGCAAGGTCTGAGTGCTGTTAGGTTCAACTCTAACAACTAGGGCCATGGGAAATCGAAAAAAAATTACCCAAACACAGTGCACATGGAGGGTTTGTAAGAGAATACCAGAGCTATACTCCAGGCCTGAAAATCTTCAATAGTCTATGGCATATGAGTTGAAAATTCACAACAAAAAGATAGGTATTGTTTGAAATGAATGTGAGGGGTGTTGCAAAACCCAAGACCAGGATTTGAAAAGATGGGCTGACTGTGATCATATTTCCACCTCTCATATAGTACAGGCCATGACTAGAGCATTAAAAATAAAAATGAGTGCGCAACGAAGTGGGTTTGATCCTAAAGTTTGGGAGAGGGGGACTTATAGACCAAAGTCTAGTGACAAGGGGGCATATGACCAAGAACCACACAAAAACATATCAATGTTTTAAATTAAACGATCCTTTGTTGATCCAAATAAAAATCCATAAGCATGCTTGACATTCGAGGGGTCAAAACAAAGAGAATAAACTTCATCGCGAGGAACAAGGCTTCATTAATAAAAACTGTGGAGACATTTTGCCTTTCATAAACTTTTCAAATAAAGTGGTAATACAACCATAAGTTTTAATGCTTCGTTTTCATGCTTTCAGTCATGAACGAAGCATGAAAACAAATACACTAGGAAGAACCGAAAATTTACAATTGTCGTTTCAAAAATCGCTCATGAAGAACAGAAAAATGTACGACCCTAATTAGGCAGCTACATAGACTATTATTTGATATAAGAAGTTAAAAAAAATGTTGGGCTACCAACAATGGCGACATGCTGGGAGAAACAGTTATCTCTGTAATACTGACGAATTCAGATTAGAAAAATTTGAAAGATTTCAAATCAAAGAACAACTGAAAGGTTATTTGAGCATCTTTGATAATCATGACGTGGTCCAACTTAAGATATTTTTCGATAAAAAGAATGAAATCTGGTGACAAACTTCACAAATGAAAGCCACGATGTTTAAGTTAATGGCTCCATTACTATTGACAGGGCCACTGCTGTCAGCAGGCATCTATAGCCTCGATAGGGATGTCAATTAACAACTCTGATGTATGTGTCATGTCCAAGAAGTTTCAAATCATAATGAAGGATGCTTATGACCAAAGTCAAGATTTATACCTGAGAATTTTCTTTAATCTGACATCGCTTCGCTGCCAGTGGGCCTGTTCAGTACCTCGACGAAGTTGTCTTGGCATCATGCATGAATTTACTCGCTGCCAGCAGACCTGTTCAGTATCCTGGCGGGTTTACAAATACTTCCCACAACTCTTTGAGAAATTATTCACAATCTGAGATAGTTTTAAATATATTCAACAGAGCAGGGTGACGCTGAAAATTCCAGTTTTTACACAACTTAATATTTTTCAGTTCTTTAATTTTTTCTTGCTAACCTTCATCAAGATCTGAAAATAGTTTATTAATAAAACTAACTTTCGAGGACAGGGAGTCATCGTTGAGTTGCTTTTCATAAGAGCAGGGACAACGTAAAGAGCTTTTTAAAGATAGCCGTGATTACTTTCAAATGAAAATTGAAACCAAAAAATCAACTTTCAAACAAAATACCATCTTTAACTAGCCTACATTTTGAGAAAACACAACAATTGATGCTCTGACAGCCCTTGACAGTTATTTCGAGATGAAGCATTATGTTCTCTTCTTCTGAACTAGACTGTAATACAGGCATGTTTGACTTAAAAAAGGCCAATAAACAAAAAATAAAAATAAAAATAAAAAGAAACCAGAAAAGAAAACGGAAAGCAAGGAGATCAAAACAAAAAAATATGTACAAAAGGTGTATCGGAGAGTTGTCAGGTGAAATACCTTTTGAGAGCTTGGTCGTTCATCGGGAAGGTGTCTGACTGTCCCTCTAAATTATGCAGGCGGAAAGAATTGGGACCTAGTTTTTCAACAATTAGGAATGGTCCCAACCACAAGTTTTGGAACTTAGTATGTTTGCCTTTCCCCTCATGAGGTTTGTCCCACTTAAGGACAATATCACCTACCTCAAAATTCTTGTTTGAGGCACAATTGGAATCGAACCAGCTTTTGACAATAAGTTGATGTTGATCCAGTTTTTGTTTTTCTTGAGCCCTTACCTCTTCTAACTTCAACAAAGCATTAATTCGACTTTCCAAAGGAGGACAGTCTTCTTCCTGAACCTTCTGCGATAACTGCAGAGATGGAAGGAGAACATGCGGTGGAAGAATTGCTTCCCTATCGTAAACGAGGAAAAAGGGGGATTTACCAACAACGATTTTCAGAGTTACCCTATTAGCCCATATTGGATTGAATAGTGCATTATGCCAGTTTTTGTGGTTTTCGGAGACCATTCTCTTGATGATCTTGATTAGGTTTTTATTTGTCGATTCTGCCAAACCATTTCCTTGGGGGTAATAGCTGGCATAATACTTTAGTTTTATTCCTTTTTCTAAAGCAAAAGTACTCATTTCGAGAGATGAAAAATAGGAAGCATTATCGAACACTAGACATTCAAGAATACCGAAACGAGTGATAATGTTTGAATTAAGGAATGATATTACCTGACTGGTGTTTACTACTTTTAATGGTGCAGCCTTGGACCATCTGGTGAAATAGTCTGTCGCTGTAATGATGTATTTGTGCTATTGCGAGGAGGTGGGGTTAATTGGGCCTATAATGTCAAGGACCCATTGCTGAAATGGGAAATCCATCGAGACAGGTTGCAGCGAGAATACTGACTTATGTACTTGTCCAGAAGCCTTTTGACAAATTACGCATTTGCGGCATGACGTATGGGCATCTTTGAAAAGAGTGGGCCAATAATACCATGCCCTTAATACTTTATGGGTAGTGGTGTCTCCACCGAAATTCCCACAAGCTTCCCCTGCATGTAATCTGATAAGACTTTATCGACTTCATCTCTTGCCAGACAACGCATAAGTATTCCATCAAAATTTTGGCGAAACAAAATACCATTCACCAGCTAGAAAGGTGCAGATTTTAATCTCAACGCTCTTCTCTTTTTTGGATCAAGGTGACGGGGAGCTAATCCGTGTATTAGATAAAACTTGATGTCATCATACCAAGGACTTGTAGGATTTTGTACACAACAGATTTGATTTTGATTATGCTGATCTTCAATTAACATATCGGTTTGATTCTGCTGTTCTATAGCTGAATCAACAACTAATTTACATAAACCTTGGCCTCTAACAATTTGTGCTGGAGTGATCTCGAGGTCATATTATTGTAAGGATGTAACCCAGTTTACTCTTTTTTCACCCAACTATTTCTGTACTAGCAAATTTCTGACAGTGGGGTAAAGAACAATGACTTTCGTTCTAGATTTCAGTAGATAAGATCAAAATTTTTTTACTTCTTTAAAAACAACGTAAGCATGTTGATCTACTGCTGGGTAATTAAGCTCTACTCCCTTAAAGGATGAGCTCATAAAGGCAATAGAAACTTCGTTGTTTTCAAAATTCTTGTGGGTTAGCACAATAGCATAAGATCAATCGGAGGTAAACGTGTAAAGAGTGAAATCTCGCGAAAAGTCAGGGTTCATTAGGGATGGAGCCTCCACTATGGCCTTTTTTATTGAGTTGAAAGCTTGAATTTCTAGAGGTCTCCAATGGTATTGCACATCCTTTTTATTAAGTCTTGTAATGGTCTAACCATTTTTGAAAAACTCGGGACAAACCTTCTAACAAAATTTATTTGACCTAAAAAAGATTACTTAGACTTTTTGGAAGAGGGGGGAGGAAGTTTTGAGATGACTTGAGTCCTCTCAGGGTCAATGATCATCCCTTCATTGGATACTATGAATCTAAGCAACTTGCCTTGTTCCACTGCAAAGACAGATTTTTTGGGATTTAGAGAGATGTCGTACTTACGAAATCGTTGTAGAATAGATCTTAGATGAGCTAAATGATCTCCTTTAATCTTTGAGAAGACAGTGACATCATCTAGATAGACTACTACAGATTGATTGATTAGACCGTGAAAAGTGTTATCCATCGCTCTCTGGAAAGTGTCACTGACATTTATAAGCCCAAAGGGCATCTTTCTATAAGCATAGGTACCCCATGGAGTGCAAAAGTGGTTTTCAGCTGGTCTGGAGGAGACATTAGGACTTGGTTATACCCTAAAAAACCATCCAACAATGATAATCTTTCATAACCAGATACCTGTTGGAGAATCTGTTCCATGGGAGGAACATGGTAGTTGTCTTTATTAGATGCTCGATTTAAATTTTGGAAATCAACACATAGTCGGATTTCACCACTTTTCTTCCTTACAGGGACAAGGTTAGAGACCCACTGTGTATGTCTCACCGGGAATATTATCTTTGCATTCAATAGTTTGTTTAGTTCCTTCTTGACCATTGGTTCAAGTTTTGGGTGCATCTTTCTCAACTTCTGTTGAAAAGGTTGAGTCTGGGGTTTCATGGGAATAGTGTGTTGTATGATGTTAGGATCGAAGGTTTTTAGATCATCATATGTCCAAGCAAAGACATCCTTAAATTCCTTAAACAACTTAATAAAGGTTGACTTTTCTTTCTCAGAACATCCCATTCCCAAATTGATGCATTGTGGATTATCTTTAGTTCCTAGATTCACCTTTTCATGGGTCAAGGAAGAACTATTCGTTTTACAATTTACTGATTTTCTGAATTTATCATGCAAATCATAAAGCTTTTCTAATCTTACCACGGATTTTGGAATAGAATTTACTAGATCTGATGTTGATTCCGGAGATCTTGGGTCCAATATTACCGTAAAATTGTGGAGGTCTTCGTCATGGGTGCCTTCATTGATAACTGCACCTTGGAAAGTATCTTCCATGTGCAGGAAGTTGATGATCTAGTGATCGTCATCGAAAACTCTCCAATTAGTGATGTTGTCTGGGACAGATGGTTTGAACAACAACTCGACCAAAAACATGTTTGGAGAAAGGCATTTTGCGGGAAAAAGTTTAGAAGTGACATTAGCCAACAAATCAGCCTTAGAATTATTCAATCTTGGAATAGAATTAATGTTAAACACATAAAATTTGTTCATTAGATTCCATACCTCAGCTTGATAAATTTTCAGGTGTGGAGATACGAAATGAATGGAGTTTCTTACCTGTCTGACCATAATTTTTGAATCACCAAAAACCATTAAATTCTGAACTCTCAAATATAGTGCCTTTCTAAGACCTTACAGGAGTGCCTCGTATTTAGTTGTATTGTTTGTGCATTCAAATTATAATCGGCAAGCGATCAAAGTTTTGTTACCTGCTAGATCAATGAGCACACATCCTGCATTGACTCCTTCTTTAGTATTAGATCCATCGAAGTAAAGAGACCAGAGATGATTCTCATCAGTTGTATGTGACACCTTAGAGAGAACTGTTGACTGTGTGCATGTCATGAGTTCGAACTGCTATTCTAAGTCAGTAATGGTAGAAGTTTCAGCCACTAAGTTACCAAAAAAGGTTTTCATCCCCTGCATTTCGGGTGAATTGGCGGAAGCAGTAAATGGTTCATTAGGATCATTTAAATCAGTTACCGTAATATTGAGGTAATGCTCATGATTGATCTTGATTCTTTTAGGCTTTCCATTCTCTGGCAGCCACAAATGAGACCAATCTGTCGCAAAGTAACCATGCAGTTGTTCGGACCAATCCCTACTTAAAAATAAGCCATATACTTCAGGGATATCAACGACAATAATATCAATAATCTGGTGGACTTTAGGATTAGATGATAATATGATAAGGACATTCTTTAATTCACCTATTACCTTAACACTGGTCCGATGAAGCTGAATAATTTTCAGACTAGAAGGTTGAACTTTTGCATTGATTTTTTGGCAGACAGACCAAGGCATTACGTTTGATGATGCACCAAAATCTACCATACAATTATGTAAATTCCTATTGAAAATTTCAAAAGTCAACAAAAAGGGTGGGACATTTCTGCGAGTATTAACAACAAAAGTTTGCTGGTTTTTAGTCGCAGCCCCTGGAACTATTTTATCTACATTTGTTACACTTTTTACAACAAGGTCTCTTTTATCAGAGGATTCTAGTGTCGTTTTAACATAGACATTTTGAGGTGTTTTAGGGCCATTTTCTGCAAATTTGTTGTTGTTCAGATTGTCGTTTTTGCTATTTTCTGGAATATTCTGAAGCATCTTTTGCAGAAGAAAAGGAAATTTCAATAATTCATAAACATAAATATTAGCTCTAAGTTTTTTGAGATCCTCAATCAAATCATATTCTAAACTTGGAGTTGTTGAATTTTGTTTAGTTTCAATTTGTTTAGACTGTTTTTGAGGTGCATTAGTTCCAATTTTAGAAGAGGATTTATTTGTTGTTTTGCTTCTGGTATTGTAAGGATTTACCGTTTCAAAATTGGCTTGAAAGATACTATCCGAAAAATGCCTGAAGATGTTGGGAGAGGATTCGTCTTCTTACAATATTTCTTGTTCAACCATGTCTTCAGAAATCTCGGGGGGAACTAAGTTATCATGTGCTTCTAGAATTGTCTGGATAACATACTATAGGCTTTCTAGATTTAGGCCTTCAGAATTTAAGTTAGGCCGGTTTGTGGGAAAAGGATTTCTAAAAGGGGGTTTGTAAGACCCTTTGCTTGAAGAAGCTTCTTCTGTTGATTTCCTTAAATCTATAACTTGATTTGACAACTTCTGAACAACCTTGTGTAAACTTTCCAGATCTGAACCGTCTGATTGAGTTTTGGTCTAGGGAGGTCTATGAAGAATTTCTATTTTCTTTTTGGAAGATGAGGTAATCTCTGCCTCGTTACTGATATTGTCTTTTAGGCTTAGAATATCTTTCTCAATTTGGCTTACCTCCTCGAAGGCTTCCAACAATGTTGTTTTCTTAGACCTTTTTACCCAGATTGCTATGTTCTGGTGAAGGGATTTGGTGTAGTATGCGACAATAAGATTTTCAGTAGGCATTGAATCAATGGGGATTTGATTCTTTAATGTTAGAAACTTTTGATTAAAGTCTTTTATTTTTATTTTTTGGGTTCATCTTTAAACTGGAGAGTTCCATGACTAAGACTTTGGGAGATTTTTTGTCTCCGAATTTCTCAAGGAAACAAGATTCGAATCTATCTCAAGATACAATGGTGTGGAGTTGTTGGGAAAAATACTAGGTAGAGGCATTACCTTCAAATGTCTACAGAAAAAATCTACATAATATGTCTTCGTGTTCTACGCTTCGGAGTCTAATGGCTAGCATAATTTTTTTATATGATCCTCAACGATCTGCTTGGAATCTAGATCGAATTTAGGGAGCCATTTCTCCGGATGTTTAGGCAAAGGATGCTAGGGTCTAGGTATAGCCACAACGTCTTGATCGAACCAAGGTCTGGCGGGATTGTTTGGATTTTCCATAGGTGTGGGTGGCGTCGAAGGCTGAAATGAAGAACTACCTTCATCCGATGACTCTTCTCCTAAAGAGGAGGGAGATGAAGGCGGTGGTGATGGTGGGATACTAGATCCTCCGGCTGCAGGAGTGAGGATGTGATCTGGATCTATAGGATTTAGGGTAAGACCAGTGCCTTCAAGTTGCTCTCTAATATCAGAAAAATCTAGCAGTTGATTCAATGGCCGACCTGGTTGTTTGATACAGGCCAAAGCATTGTGTGTCCTTAGAAGTGATTGACAAAAAAATTCTTATACGTCGGACCTCGGGGGGTTTGGTGTTACTGGTTCTACGGTAATCTGTGGATTTTCGTTTGATGTGGTTGTTGTTTGAGAGGTAATATTGTTGTCATAACGACTTCTTGTTACTATAGGTGAGCGGGTGTGTGGGGGAGGAGTCTTGCGACCTCCACGTGCCAACAATAGTGTTCAGGCCCTCCTTCTAGCACCATTTGTTGACGAGCGAAATGACGGTCCGTCAATTGGAAGAACGAGTCCGGTCTGGGGTTGTCTAATTAACCCAAGTCGTTTGCTATGACTCGTTTTGACAGGTTTAATGGCTCCATTGGCCAATCTAAAAGTCCTAAAGGAAACAAATAAATAAATAAAGGACCAAAATAACTAACTAATTACTAATCACTAATATATATATGTACATGTATGTATATAACTATTTTAAATAATATTTACACAACAGATTCACTTCTCTAATTTATGTGCATGTTATACAAGTGCGAGTTTTAATCTAAACTCACGAAAATCTATAAAAAGATGGTTGATTTAACAGAAGTAGATACAAAAAACACATAAACTATTTTTTTTTGTTTTTTCTTAAGTTATCTAAGACTAAACAAAAAGAATATACTATGAAATAGAAATACGTGAATGGTCAAAGCCAGGTCACACATAAGAGTTTCAAAGACAAATAAAAGATAAAATAATTAAACTAACCTATTAATGAATTGTTCGTCGTGCATCCAATCATTTGTATGATCATGAAATGTCCAGCCATCCTGTCCAAGAGTTAAACCTGCAGTGAACCTTTACATTGTTTGGAATAAATGCAAAACCGTATATTAACTGTTGGATTTTAATGACAGAATGATAAGACACAAATAATAACTGTGATATTTGTGATTGCAAGCAATTACACATAAGATAAATATAACTGTAACAACCTTCTTTTAATCATTCAATAAAATTAAAGATAAACCTTATCATTTGAATTGAACGAGCGATCACTATTTTTTAATAATTGAAGCATCCAAATGTGGACTATATTAAAAGAAATTATCTTGATGACATAATAATTTGTGAAGACAAAATCTATAAAAAATTATCGAATTATCAAGATAAAAAAACCATAGACGGAAACAATATTTACATATAGCTAAAGCAGAAATGTAAACATATGTTCTATCCAAATTCATGTATAAGCTGTCCACCTTCAGCCCTAGGCCAAGATGTCTTGATTACAAAAAATAATGAGTTTTTAAAGCCTTCAGAAAGGTAACTGTCTTATCTTCCAAGATCAAATATTGATTACAAAAATAGAGGGGGAATACAACCACCCAGATCATACTAAATCTTCTAAAGCCAAAAAAGGTTTATTCCTGTTTATACAAAAATGGATCATAGATATGGCTAACAAGCCCCCAAAATGATTCAGATCACTTGGTAACCATAAACTCCTAGATATCCTGAAAAGAAAAGATAAAATAGAGAAACTTAGATATATATTTAACCATAATTTTGCAAATTTCGAATTAGAATAGACTGGCTACAAAATCTGCTGATTCTGTAGCTAGTCTATTTCATCAATGAAATCTAATTTATTCGATGAACACAAATAATCTAATTTATTTAATGAATAACACTATTTTAAGATAAAAAGAAATCTTACCTCTAACTGTAAAAACAAATCATATCACATGATCTTAGAATTTATTATTGTTTTTGCAGTCTCGACATTTTTTAATATCACATTTCCTATAGTTTTCATACGTTTCCCTTGTCTTTGAATGACAGACTCGAGCCTACGATTTTCATTTGTTAAGGCGCCGACCTGATCAATAAGAGCTTTAATCTGCGACTGTAAAATAGGTATATCGGTGTAGTACTTGTCAATCTAGAATAGGCAAGTTTCACATTGCGACGGTCCCTTGAGAATAACCATGGTTGTGAACCGGAACGTCCCCAACATGGACTGTAGATTTGTTACCCAACTTAATACCAGGAAACCCTTCACTATGTTTCAAACAAGGCGGTAGATTATCTACGAAGTTGTAAGACTGATCGAGGTCTATTTGAAAAGAAAGAGGGTCTTCTTCAGCAAGAAATCTATCAATCTCAGAATCTGAACTTTCATGGATCTCGATCTTCTTGATCGAGCTCACATGAGGGTTTGATTTGTTTCGAAGCTTCCTCGAAATCAACCTTTCATCTCTCTTATTCTTAAAACTCAAATCAACATCACCTTTAGATGCCTTGCCTACAGGTCTGTTTGCATTTTTGACAGAGATGTTAGGCTATGTAACTTGCTCATGGGCTTGCTCAACAACTTTTGGGTCGGGTAAAGGATTATTGTGGGTGTCCGTACCACAGGATTGGGTAGATGAGGGGAGTGGTCTAGGATAGACTATGGTTTCCTCGATCACAGGTTTGTCAACCTCTTCAGCGTTGGGGTTAGTGAAACCATTTCTAGTTAAAAATGAATCCCAATCATCGTTCTGCAACTTCAATTGATGTGCAAGCATAATTTTTATTAAACCGTGGTGGAAAAGGCTCGAATCCAAACGTTCTTTTTATACCTCTTAGCCATTTTATAAAGGCTTCTTCATAGATAATAAGGCATGTTTAAAGGAAACCCTATGAAATTCATGAGCAGACGCAGGTGATAAAGAAACACAAAAGCAAAATGGCCTTCACAAGTCACAAACTGTTTCAACACTACAAGCAGACCATGCCATCGGGTTTTCAGTAAGGAGACTGGCATACCTTTGTCACAACCATTGATCTTCCGAGATGTAAATAAAAGACTCCATGGAACCTCTTCTACCTTGGCATTCTTGAACCACTTCTGCCTGCTCACAGGGAGTCCTGTTGCTTGGCTTAAAAAGTCCTCTGTGACTTCGAGTTGAATGTCCCCCACCTTAGCTCTACATCCATCAAATGAGAGGGTTAATTCATGAGCAGTCTGTAGGTTGAAACCCTGGAATTTCTCAAGGAAAAAAAGCCAACCGTGACACTCGAGATCCTCCCTGGCATCATCGCATAGGAGCAAGGTTTGAGTGTCGTTAGGTTCGACTCTAACAACCGGGGCCATGGGAAATAGACAGGAAATCACCCAAACACAGTGTGTATGGAGGGTTTGTAATAGCAGACTAGAGCTATACTCTAGGCCCAAAAATCATCAACAATCTATGGCGTATGAGCAGAAAATTCACAATGAAAAGATAGGTATTGTTTGAAATGAATGTGAGGGGTGTTGCAAAACCCAAGACCAGGTTTTGAAAAGATGGGCTGACAATGATCAGACTGGCACCTCTCATATAGTACAAGCCACGACCAGAGAATTAAAAATAAAAATGAGTGTGCAACGAAGTGGGTTCGATCCTAAAGTTTGGGAGAGGGGGACTTATAGACCAAAGTCTAGTGACAAGGGGGTGTATGACCAAGAACCACACAAAAATATATTAATGTTTTAGATTAAATGATCCTTTGTTGATCCAAATAACAATCCATAAGCATGCTTGACATTCGAGGGGTCAAAACAAAGAGAATAAACTTCATGGCAAGGAACGAGGCTTCATTAATAAAAACTGTGGAGACATTTTGCCTTTCATAAACTTTTCAAATAAAGTGGTAATACAGCCATAAGTTTTAATGCTTCGTTTTCATGCTTTTAGAAATGAACGAAGCATGAAAACAAATACACTAGGAAGAACCGAAAATTTACAATTGTCATTTCGAAAATCGCTCATGAAGAACAGAAAAATGTACGACCCTAATTAGGCAGCTACATAGACTATTATTTGAGATAAGAAGTTAAAAAAAATGTTGGGCTGCCAACAGGCTCTTATGTATGCTAAAATATTGGGATTGTGCAAAGGTATAAAAATTTGAGGCATTTCCATCTCATCTACTTTTTTGGATGATATTATTCTTTTATATTATGTTTCTAGAAGGGATGCTTAGAAATTAAAGGATATTATAGATTTGTATAGTATAGGAACATGCATGGTAATAATTGTTGGTAAGTCTACAATATCTTTTTTAGGGGTGATGAAGAAAATGTTAGATTTCTTTCTTATATGTTCCCTTATGAGCATATTAACTTGTAGAGTGGCTTAAAGTATCTTGGATTTTACTTTAAGCCAAATGATTATAGTAAGAGTGACTATAATTGGCTTACAACAAAGATTAAGAAAAATATTTCTCTATGGTGAGACAAATGGTTTTCAGGGGTTGGTCAACTCATTTTGGCCAAGTCTATCTTAGGGGAAATTCATGTTTATTAGTTTTCATTAGCTTTCATTCGTGAAGGTGTTCTTGAAATAATTATGAGGAAATGTTTCAATTTTATACGGTCAAAGGGTAGGGAAAAACAAGTTATGGCATGGGTAAGTTGGAAATAAAATGCAGTTCTCAAGAAATTTGGTGGCTAGGTACTCAAAACTATCCATCATTTTGCAAAGGCCTTGGCTACCAAGTGTGGTTGGAGATTGATTTCAAGGAATGGTATATGGAACCAAGTGATATATCATAAAAATGTGGCTCTCTATAGTCTTGGATATTGGATAACGAGGCATATAAATTCAGTACAAAATGTATCTATTGTGTGGAAGGTAATTATCTTGGCCTTTCTAGTGGTCGTGAGTTGGTTTGTCTGGAATATGGGAAGAAGAACTTAGATAAGAGTTGGAATATAACCATGGGTGGGGTTTGGTCAAAATTTCAAATTGAGTGAGAATTTGGTTTAAATATTTCATGGAAAATGAAAATTTTCACTTAGCAATGTGTTTGATCAATATCTCTCCATAATTTGGGGCCAATAATGGAAACAAGAAAAGGTTATAGGATTAATTGGTGATGATTCTAAAGAGTGGGAGGGATACATTGAATCTTAAAATTAGTCATGTTAGGATCAAATTTTATGAAGATTAAATGTTGTGGTCAAATAAATCAGAAGGAGGATACTATACTCTAAATCTAGGGTATAAAGTTTAGGATTAAACCACAATCCAAGACCTAATTGTGAGAAGGAAATACTACACTAGTTAGTTGCAAAAGAGAGAGAGGAGAGAGAAAGATAGAATCAATCCTCACACATAAGAGACTAAGAAACCAACTCTAATCACAATGTATTAATCCTTGATAATGAGTACAATATATAAGACTCTCCACATGAGGAGTCATGCGCACTAGGTCTGGATTTCGATGTGCATGCTCAAATAAAAAAGTAACTTCTCCCAATAACATCAATTAAATAAAGTCAAAAGTTGCTAATAATAAGAAAATGTCAAAAATATAGGCTGGAACTTAGTGAGAACTCTATATGAACTTTACATGAAGTCAACATGCTTTCAATAATAGAAAAAATCTCCTAGATTAAGACTAGAGTCCAAGAATGGAACTAAAGTCCTAACTTAGTGAGAATTTGCTAATTATGGAAAGTCACTAAATAAGTGAAGTGAGTTAACTCCAAGTATTAGATGGGTAATGCACACTTCCATAGGAGGCTAATATCCTTACTAAAGTTCACTCTATAGCCATGAAATAGGAAATATCTCCTAAAATTAAGGAAATAGGAATTATCTCCTAAAAAATAGGAATTTTCCTAACGATGGCTGAAAAATAGGAATTGGCCTAATGGTAGCAAAAAATAGGAATTTTCCTAATGGTAGCAAAAAATAGGAATTTTCCTAATGGTGTTTTATGAGCCCATGGTTTTGGAAACCCATAGTATTTTCCCATGGTATTACTTATAGGAATCCACCGGCTAAAAATAGACCTGCTATAAATAACAGTCCTCCTATAGGTAGGAAAAATGGAAAAAATGAATATGTCACTAAGTATGTAGTAGAGCATGTACCCTAACATAAAGTACCTTGTGAAGGTGAGGTGCAAGGGAATAAATTATGGTTGTTTAAATAAATATGAAAATTTAAGTGCCCTCTCAATTCTCAGATTTTTGCATGGCTGGTGCTTAGGAATAAGGTGTTCACTTGGGATTATTTTTACTGTGAACCAACTCTAGAAGTGATTATTCCCTCCATGCTTTACCTATGTTGAAATTCTCCCTAGGATGTTTTTCTAGTATGTAGCTGATCCGAAAATGATCTTTTAAAGACTTGGTTAAGTTTTAAGCATGAGTTCATTTACCAATTGGGAATTGATGAAAGAAGAAGATATTAATGAGATATTATAGCAGCCATAATAAGAAATTCAGATCAGAATGTAAGAACAAATAACAATAAACCATAAAAACAAAGTTGTTAACATAGTTCAGCAAGATTGCCTACGTCTCCAGGCCTTGTCTCATTGGGTGAGGCTTTCTTATTTCTCTTCAATGCTTAAAAAGTACATCAAAAAAGTGTCAAAATGATTACAAAATGGTTTGGCTGTGTTTTCTTTGACCTTAAGAATCCAACACAACTGACGACACTAAAAAAGGTTGAGCGTAGCTCCCAGAATTGGCCTGCAAAGTTCCCCTCCTCAATGGCTTCCCTGCATAAAATGGATTTGGCTTTCAAATTCCTCAACATTTCTCCTATTTTGAACCTCTATAATGCTACTAAGAACCCCTAGTTTATATATATGTGGATTTGGTATCAACCTCCCAACTTCCTCCCAAGATCTAGCCTCAAATCGGGCTCCAAATCCCCCAATAATGGATAAAATCCATTAAAAACAGGCTAAATCAACAAAAAAAAATCATATTATATGGTAAAAAACCCAAAATTGGACAAATGCAGGCACGTAACCCCCTTCTCCCGGGATCATGGTCACATGGACACTGCCATATGGCCTCGGACTGGGCTGGCGCACTGGTCTTTAGCCCCTTGTTTGTGCTAGCTCTAGTCATATGGCCATGTTTCCTGCCCCTTAAGCTCCACATGCTCCAACTGTTGGCTTAGCCCCAGGTTTGTAGCTCTGATCATGCACCTTGGTCGGTGGGGCTAGCCCTATGGACTAGGCGATATCCCTACAAATTCGCATAACCACAACTTTAATATTTAATATGCCATATCGTTAACAAGTAACACCTATGGCGTAGACAGTTAGCCTGGGAGGTCAGAGGTTTGACCCCCGCAGAGTGCAACAAAATTTTTAGACCAACCAACCTTCGAAAAATCTGGGGTGCCACATGGTGCCCTTTGATTGGGCCACGTGTCACCCTGTGATTCGTCTGTACAATACAATCATCGTACAATTAACACACAATCAGATACCATGTCACCGTCGTAAAACCCAGTCACATGTCCAGTCAACTGCCACATCAGCATCCGTACAACCCAGTCACCCTACCATGTCATCTTCCATACATCCTAGTCACCCTACCATGTTAGCTACCGTACAACCACTTGTCATTCGTACTGCCATGTGTCATCCTGTCATTGGGCCACGCCATGTACAGACCGCCATGTGTCACATCTGTACACTGCCACGTGTCAATTCTATATAGGTCCAACTTAGCTTGAAAATGCCAAAATCGAGTGACACGTGTCACCTCCTAGTGATTCCATGTCATCATGATGATGTCAA
The DNA here is from genome assembly GCA_032191745.1 of Picea mariana. Lineage (NCBI taxonomy): Eukaryota > Viridiplantae > Streptophyta > Pinopsida > Pinales > Pinaceae > Picea > Picea mariana. The sequence goes on along the minus strand of JASDQU010101557.1, from coordinate 63,191 downwards.
CAGTATGGCCTGTTGAATTTGATTAGTTTGACTTTTTGTCTGATTGGGAAATTGGTCAGAATGCGATATCTTTCGCATACGAAGTCCATTTGCAAAAAAAATATATGGCCGGAATCAGCGCAACGAGCCGGACACAATGGTGCTGGTTTCATCTGATTCTGAGAAATTTTATTTTTAGGCCTTCCTGGATACATTTTGGATCATGCCTCCTCACTAAGACCTTTTGGACCTCCAAAAGGGTATTAACCAGTCATCAAGTGTGGGATAGGCCACCCCACTTGTTCTTTGTCTTTAAACTCTGTCTTGTGCACATGTCTCATCAAGATCAATTGCAAAATAACCATGGAAACTAGCAGCATATTGTTATCCACTTTTACTCTTTCACATCTTACTGAAGCCACTACCATCCATGTTGAAAACATTAGAATCGATAAAATCTGAAATATGAATGCAAATGAACTAATATTTTTGAAGTACTTGCACGACATTAGCTTATCTTGAAGCAAAGTATGATTGAAATTCCATTCTACAACCATCTCATGTTCATGCTTAATATCAATTTCTTTACTTGGCACAATTATAGTTGTGTTGCTTGCATAAGTTGCCTTCCTTAATTGTTCCATTGTTTGAAGAGATTGATTTGATTTTAAGTGGTGAACATGTATAACATATTCATTTCCTTCTTTAGTTAAGTGATATTGATTCTGTTTCCTATAGAAGATTGTTTTGCGATCATACAAATAAGGGCTTCCTAAGACCAGTCCACATTCATTGAGTGGCACCACATCACATGTTACCTCATCCACAAACTTTGATGAATTGCAAACATTAAAGTGCATTGCTTTGTTATACGCAATTTATGATTGTTGCTTATCCATTTAAGTGAGTAAGGTTTATGATGCATCTTAGTGTTCAATCCCAATTGTTTAACCACTTCCTCTGAAATCAAGTTAGATTGAGATCCACTATCTATCAATGCATCAATCTTAGTATGTTTCATTATCACCCTTATGTGAAACTATTTGCATCTAGAATCATATCCATCACCAATTTTACTAGTCAAACCAACTACTGTGATCTTAGTCTCATCACCTGAATCATATCCCAAGTTTGTTGGTCGTGTTGTTGCTGCAACTGTTTTCCTCCCTTTCCTTTATTTGAACCACTTTGGTCTCTTCTCGGGATGCAATTGCCAAAAATTGTCATCATCATGCCTTTCTTTCTTGCAATGCTTGCAAGAGAGCTTCTCTTCCTTTCTTGTCACTGAATTTTCTTTCTTTGCATTTCCCTTCCTTTTATCCTCTTTCCTTGAAGACGATTCCCCTCATACACCAACTCATGTTTTCCTTGCTTCAATGTATGTTGCTTGAACAAAAACTTCATCAAGATTAGTAGGTCCAAACATAAATACAATGTTACGAATATGTGCAGGTAAACCTCCTATATACTTCATAAGGGTTTCTTGGGTATGTAATAGAATATTCAACATTAATTCCATCTTAAGAAATTCATTTGTGTATTCTTGCACTATTTTTCCTTTTCTTAGTTTAAGACCTTGCCATTCAATTAAAGCCTTCTCTTTATAACCCAAAGAAAAAAATTTCTTTCTAAGTGCAAAAAAAAAATCTTGCCATGACGAAAATAAATTACCAACTTGATGCATGCCATTTTGCAACTTACTTTGCCACCAAAAGAGTGTTGTGCCTGCAAGACGAAGCGATTCCATCTTGATTTGGGTTGCCTCATGTTTGATTTGTTGCACACTGCAATAAACTTCCATCTGTCTGACCCAGTTATCAAGCTTCTCAGCATTGACTTCACCATCATACATGAGTAATTCAAATTTCACATCAATCTTAAGTAAAGAGATATCATGTTTATGTTTATGGGAATGTTTTCTTGCAGTGGATTTCGAACTTGTACTTGAAGAAGAAGAAGCTGATGGGGAATAAGGAGGTGAAGGAGAAGGTTTAGGAGGATCCTCTCCTTCTTCACTTTTGTCTTGTTTAGAATATTCCCCTTGGAAAGGCCCTTTCCATTCCAATCAATCCTCATATAATACCTTTACCATCTCAGACATGGTGAATAAAGTCTTTTGCAACTCGATCTCATTCAGAGACATGCCTTCTTCCAATGCCATCTCCTCACTTTGAGAAGTCCTCTTTCTCGATCCAATCTTAGGATCCCCTTCTACAATCTTGCCTTCACCACGACTAAGATTTTCCCTAGTAATCATGCAAACTCAAAACCAACCGTCAACCTGCTCTGATACCACTTGATCCGAAAATGATCTTTTAAAGACTTGGTTAAGTTTTAAGCATGGGTTCATTTACCAATTAGGAATTGATGAAAGAAGAAATTAATGAGATATTATAGAAGCCATAATAAGAAATGTAGATCAGAATGTAAGCACAAAGATCAACAAACCATAACAACAAAGTTTTTAATGGAGTTCGACAAGATTGCCTACATCTCCGAGCCTTTGTCTCAGTGGGTGAGGATTTCTTATTTCTCGTCAATGCTTCAGAAGTACACCAGAAAAATGTCAAAATGATTACAAACTAGTATGGTTGTGTTCTGATTGACCTCAAGAATCCAACACAACTGACGACACTGAAAAAGGTTGAGCGTAGCTCCCAGAATTGGCCCGCTAAGTTCTCCTCCTCAATGGATTCCCTATATAAAAATGGATTTGGATTTCAAATTCCTCAACATTTCTCCTATTTTGAACCTCTCTAATGCTACTAAGAGCCCCTGATATCAACCTCCCAACTTCCTCCCAAGATCTAGCCTCAAATCGGGCTCTAGATCCCCTAATAATTGTTAAAATCCATTAAAAACATGCTAAAACAGCAAAAAAAATCATATTGTATGGTAAAAAACCCAAAATTGGACAAATGCAGGTGCACAACCCCCTTCTCCCAGGCTCCTGGTCACATGGATGTTGCCATATGGCCTTGCGTTGGGATGGCACTCTGGTCTTTAGCCCCTGGTCTGCGCTAGCCCTAGTTGTATGGCAATGTGTCCTACCCCTAAGCTCCACACACTCCAACTATTGGCTTAGCCCCGAGTTCATAGCTTTGGTCACGTGCCTTGGTCGACAGGGCTAGCCCTGCTGACCGGGCGCTATCCCCACAAATCCACATAACTGCAACTTTTATATTTAATATTCCATATCATTAACAAGTAACACATATGGCGTAGATGGTTAGCCCAAGAGGTTAGTCCATTGGTCGCCCGGGAGGTCCGCGAATCGATCCCCGCGGAGTGCAACAAACTATTTGGTCCAACCAAAATTGGAAAAATCTGGGGTGCCATGTGGCACCATCTGATTGGGCCATTTGTTTCCCTGTGATTCATCCATACAATACAATCATTGTACAGTCAACGCATAGTTAGCTACCATGTCATCGCCATATAGCCTAGTCACTTGTCTAGTCAGCTGCCACGTCAACATCCATACAACCCAGTCAACTGCCATGTCAACATCTGTACAACCCAGTCACCCTGGGACATAAGATTCTGTATAACCGATTCACCCTGCCACGTCAGTTTCCATACGACTACCTTCCGTCTGTACTACCATGTGTCAGCCTTTCATTGGACCATGTCATGTACAGACTGCCACGTGTCAATTTTGTACTGGTCCATCTCAGCTTGAAAATGTCAAAATCGAGTGACACATGTCACCTCCTGGTGATGCCATGTCAGCATTATGATGTCATCATGATGTCATGATGACATCACTTATCGTACTACCAACGTCAGCAGTACGACCTGTTGACTTTGATCAGTTTGACTTTTTGTCTATTTGGGAAATTGGTCAGAATGCGATATCTTTCGCATACAACGTCCATTTGCAAAAAAAAATATATGGCCAGAATCAGCGTGAAAATAACTTTTATTTTTAGGCCTTCTTGGATCCATTTTGGAATAGCAACCCAGGAAAACTCTATCTGTGTACTAAATGTGGGGTAATCCATCTACCATTCCACCCTTACTAAGATGATATAAATATTTAAAATTTAGATTCCCAAACCTCTCATGCCACAACCTAGACTCTTCATTAGCATGTGTTAGAAGAGGTACATAATCATATTTATGAGTGAAGTGAGAGAAGGTGTACAACCTGGAATGGTGATTAACCTCACCAATGACAATTTTTGAACCATCTGACAAGTCAACAATAATAACTGAGTCTGGAGTGAAATCCACCTTCTTCCGTGAACCTAAATGAGTGATTTTATAGATGGAAAGAAGATTCAATAAAAGCTTTGGAATGTGAAGTACATCCTAAAAGCATCCATGGTCTATATCAACTCTACCCCTACCACATACCTATGTAGGGGAATCATCTCCCATGAATATCAGTGGTCTGGAACAAGTCTCCAAGTATGAGAAAAGTCTATTCGATGAGGCCATGTGATGGGTAGCCCCTGAATCAAGCACCCAAGCATTAGGAGAAGATGAAATATCAAGCAATTCATGACCATTACCTCTTTCTAATGTTGTCTTTTTCCTTGCATTATCTAGAATACAATCCTCAAGGTGATGTTGCTCAAGTGTTTGTGCCATGAGATCTATGGTCTTTTTCATGCAAGAACACTCATGATGGAACCCCCTGTTACAATAGGAACACTTTATCTTCTCCTTCTTTCCTTTTGATGCCTTGGAACTTGTTATGCACAAGGGTAGACCTAGGGTTCAACGCTTCAACAACGCACCAAAAAAACCCTAACTATCGGCCCTTTCAGCAACACCTGCAAAGCAGATGAAGTCTCACCCGAGGTAGAGGAAGGGGGGGTTGTAGGAATCAAGTGTCTACAACCTAGCTGGGACACAGATATGTGATTACAACACTTAACAGAGCACTTAGCCACCAATATACATTAAGTTATGATTCTTATTCACATCGCAGATTAACCCTTATTATAGATCAACGCAGTAACAATCAATATTTAACCCTTAAAACCTCTTAGCACAAAGCATAAGCTAAGATCTACCATTCAACATACATAAAGCACTAATCATTCATAGATCTATTTAATAAACATCAATATCAGTGCACTAAGTAGATAAATACATAAACAACATGAATAACATTGCACAAAGCACATCAACACAGGATATACATGGTTCACCCCACTGTGGGGCTACGTCCACCAACTTCTTCTCTTCTTTATTAGTCTTCAAGCTTCTTACATCCCTCTACTCCTGCACATAAAACCACAAAGCCAACTCCGCAAAGAACATGAGATCTGCACGCACCTCGCTAGATCCTCCTTCCCCAAATTAGGTCAAGGCACAAAGCCTTACACAGTCTGTATGCACAAAGCACTTACAAAACGCTTGCACTTAGCTCAAGCCTTAACATATTCGTGCACAAAGATAACTAGCCATGCACTAAGTCGATCAATGACTAGCAACTTCTTACTACTTCTTACATCCTTAGCTACTTATTTATACATTACAAAAAGGCCTAAGCATGGGTAAACCCATGGGACGACATCCCATACCCATTACATAAACCCTAAAATCCCAAAAAGCCCACAAAATGGGCGAGATCTCGCGATCTCCGCTTCGCCTGGGCACTCCGTCTTCGACCAACCTGTCAAAGTCCCAAAAATGGTCAAACACGACCAATGTTTCCTCACAACTTGGTTGAGGGCCAACAGAACTCGAAATCTCTTCTGTGGACTTTTGTTTACCTTCCTTCTTGTTCTCTTGGTCCTTCGTACCCTTGTTCTTCTGCTTATTCTTCTTTGAACTTCCTTAATCTATAAGCGCATGGGGCTTGGAATTCTTAAGTGCCCCTATTTGGATGAGCTTTGTCTTCTCATGGATAAGTGAATCCATGAAATCATGTAGAGATGGAATCTTCCATGTAGATCCCATATCTAACCTAGTAGTATGAAAAGAAGAAGTGTAGACAAAATACTCTAGTCCTAGTTTGGTTAGAATTGAATAGATTATATGTTCATGTTTCTTATCAATTCCACAAGCTGTAACATGAGAAAGCAAAGTTTTAAACTTACAGAACTAGTCTTATAGGCTCTCAAAATATCTTGGATTCAATGCATGTAGATCATTCTCCCGCCGATGACCTCTTATATTGCCTTTCTTTCCTAGCAAATCCTTGAACTGTGTCCATGTTAGGAGTCTTGCAAGTATTGACATCAAAGAGGAGATCTAGAGAGATTCTCAACAAAAATATCTTGTAGGCTTCATCCATTTTGTTGTAATATTTTGATTTCTCTTTGGCTAAAGTAGGCTCGACCTTAGTCCCCATGGTGATCCTAAACAAACCCTTGCTTCGAAGTAGAAGCTCTATCTTGGGATTCCACTCAAAGTAGTTGAAGGGTGTCAAGATAACTGAAGAATATGGTTGATTTATAGTTCTCTATGGAATTTCCAATATGTTCTATAAAATTGCAATAAAAGTGGTCCTCCCTCACAATAATGGATCTGATACCAGCTAGGATTAAACCACAATCCAAGACCTAATTGTGAGAAGGAAATACTACACTAGCTAATTGCAAAAGAGAAAGAGAGGATAGAGAAAAATAGAATCAATATTCACACATAAGAGACTACGAAACCAACTCTAATCACAATGTATCAATCTTTGATAATGAGTAGAATATATAGGACCCTCCACATGAGGATTAATGTGAACTAGGTCAGGATTTCCATGTGCATGCTCAAGTAAAAAAGTAATTTCTCCTAATAGAAATAATTAACTAAAGTCAAAAGTTGCTAATAATATCAAAAGGTAAAAAATGTAGGTGTGAACTTAGTGAGAACTCTACATGAAGTCAACATGCATTCCATAATAGAAAAAATCTCCTAAAAAATGACTAGAGTCCAAGAAAGGAACTAAAGTCCTAACTGAGTGAGAATTTGCTAATTATGGAAAGTCACTAGATAAGTGAAGTGAGTCAACTCCAAGTATTAGATGGGTAATGTGTGTTGGATTACTAAGAGGGGGGATGAATCAATAATAGATAAATTTAATCCTTTTTAACCATAAAATTCAAGTGTTATATCAATGTAGCATTATCATCCAATAGTTTTAGAGTAAATAAACAATGAACAAATGAAAAATCATACACATACACAATACACCAATGTTTTTACATGAAAACCCAAAGCGAGAGAAAACAATAGATTTTTTTTTCAAAGGAGAATTATTCAATAACATGGTTTTCTAACAGAAAGATAAACATAGTATCTAGGTAACAATATTTTTGTTTTTTATTTGTTTTGGTAAATCCAAATTCATTTCAATCCTAATTCTTTTGGAAATTTTACTAAAGCAAAGAAATATTTAAAGAAAAATCAAAATAAAACTGACTATATACAATAAGTGGAAAAATGAAAAATTTGAAACTAAATAAAATGTTTCGGGAACTACTGATTCAAAAGCAATTCCAGTAAATTTCCTTCCAAGTTATGAAGGGAAAATGAATTGTTTCCCTCCACTGCAACAACCTTGTAGGGACTCAACCATAAATGATCAAATTTTCCATGTTTTCCAGGTTCTTCTCTCCTACTATCCCATTTTAGTACTATATCACCATGAGTAAAATTCTTTTGTTTTGATTTTCTGTCAAAGATAGCTTTCATATTTTTTGGATATTCCTGAATTTTTTTATCAAATTTCTCTCTAGTTTGTTGTACTTCAATCAGTTGGTTCATTCTTCTAGTAAGGTGATTAGTTTCCTCCTCGCTATCCTGCATCAATTTCATCACAGACAGAGCAAGGTTAATGGGGAAAACAACATCAATGCCATAAATAAATTGAAAAGGAGACATACCTGTAGGCCTTTTAGTGTTGATTTTGTTGGCCCAAAGTGCAGATTTCAAATGAGAGTGCCACGATTTCTTATTTTCAGTTGACATTTTTTTGATAACTCTCATTAAACTCTTATTTTATGATTCAACTAATCCATTACCCTGAGGATAATAGGCAATTGAATGACCAAGAATGATATTGTATTTTTTACAAAAATCTATCATTGCTAGGGACTTAAATGCTTGAGCATTATTAGTGATGATTTTTCTAGGGCATCCAAACCTAGCTAGAATATTCTCTTCAAGGAATTTGATTACAACTGCATCAGTAGCACATATAGTGGGAATTGCTTCTACCCATTTTGAAAAGTAATCAGTTGTAGTTAAAATCCACTTGTGTTGTGCACTACAAGCAAGGTGAATTTCACCTATAAAGTCTAAGCCTCATTGCTGGAAAGGAGCTTTAACTTTTATCAAAACCAATGGTAATGATGTAATTTTTTGTTTACCTGCAAAAATTTGGCATTCCCTGCAAGCTATAACATTTGCAGTTACCTCAGAAAAAAGCTTTGGCCAATAGTAGCCAACTCTAAATATTTTATATACTATGGCTCTCCAAGCAAGGTTTCCTCAACATTGACTTTGTGAAATTCATCTATGATTCCTACAGTTTCATCTTCAACAGTACAATTTAGGAAAATTCCCAAAGGGTCTTTCCAATAAATATTTTCATTCATTATACAATACTTAATTGCATGAATTTTAAGAGATCTAGCTTTTTCTTGACTGAAATCATATGGACACTCAAGAGTTTGTAAATAAAATACAATATCTTTGTACCAGGTAGAAGAAGAAAACTTATCATGAATTTTTACCAAGGGTTGCTGCAAATTTGTCTCCTCATACTCAACTAAAGGATGTTATGTTATATTTGTAATCTGATTTATTCCAAGAACTCTACAATTTGATTCATCTAAAAGCCTTGCTAAACCATGGCCTTTGATCAATTTTGTTGGTTTTATTTCTGGATCATACTCCTGGATATTTTCTATCCATTCTCTCTTTTTCTATCTATGTCAAGTTGATTTAGAATCTCTTTCATTGTGCTACTAGGTACATATGCAATTACTTTGGAATGAAGAACATAAACTCTAAAATATTTCAAAGCTTTCACCAATGCATACGCTTGTTTTTCCATTATATTATATTTCGATTCTGAGTCTCTCGAACTCTTGCTAAAAAATGCAATTGGTTGTTCTTTTTTTTCTTTATTCCTTTGTAAGAGGACAACAACAATGGTTTTATTAGATGCAAAGGAGAAAATGAGAAATTCCTTAGAATGATATGGGCTTGCTAGCATTGGTGCTTCTCCCAGAGATTTCTTGATTTGATAAAATGAGTATCTGGCTTCTAGGGACCACTTAACCTCATTATCCTTTTTAAGCATGTCAGTCAAATCCTTTACTACTTCAAAAAAATTAGGCAAGATTTTTCTCAAAAAGTTAATTTTGCCAAGAAAGAATTGTATCTCCTTATTCCTTGGTAGACTGATAACTTTAATCACTTCAACACGTTGAGGATCAATCTTGACTCCATCCTTTGATACAATGTGACCAAGTAACTTTCCTTCCTGCATAGAAAAATGAGATTTTTTAGGATTTAGTGACAAACCATATTTTTTACAATTAATGAAAGTTCGCTTAAGATGTTTTAAATGGTCTTCATTTGATTTAGAAAAAACAATAAGATCATCTGAATAAATCTCAACAAATTTGTCCTTTTCTCCCACAAATGCTATGTCCATTGCTCTCTAAAATGTTTCCCCTGCATTCATCTGACCGAAGGGAATTTTGTCATACATGAAAGTTCCCCATGGTGTGGTAAATGTAGTGAGCTCTCTATATTTTTCATGTACAACAATATGGTTGTAACCTGAAAACTCATCAATCATTGAAATTATATTAGAGCCTACTACTTTTAAGCAAAACATGGTCCATTTTAGGCAAAGGATAATTATCCTTTAATGCGGATTTATTGAGGTTTCTAAAATCAACACAGAGTCTAATTTCACCATTCTTTTTCCTAACAGGTACTAGATTTGCAACCCAAGAATAGTATCTTAAAGGGACTACATTTTTTGCATCCAATGGGATTTTTAGCTCCTTTTCAATAACTGGGAATAGGATAGGATTTACCTGTCTTAATTTATGTCTGAATGGTTTAAATCCTACCTTTAGTGGAATTATGTACTAAATAATGTTGGTGTCCTAGGTCTTCAGATCTTCATAAGACCAAGCAAATTCTTCAGTAAATTCTTTGAATAAATCAATATACTTGACGTTTTGCTCAACAAGAAGAAATTTCAAAAGTTTGATATGTCTTGGTTCTTGATCAATCCCAATATTGTGGTCTTCTACTTGTTTTTTTTTAGGATGAACAATTGGTTTTAGAGCAACATCATCTTTGTCAAACAAATTCTCCAAAGGCACCAATCATTTTAGAATCTGATTATTTTTTATTATCATCATTTTATGGTTAGCAATCATATCTTGCAATTTAGGATCTAGATGACTATTTTAATCAATTTGTTCATTGTTTTGGTCATGTTCCTTATTAATATGAGTTGTTGAAAATTCATCAATCATTTCCAAAAACTTTTTAATCTGTTTATCATCTTCAAACACTTACCAATGTATGGCATTGTCGGGTATTGAAGGTATGTATTTCATTTCAACTTTGTATTTAACATTTGGCACTTCGGGAGGTATGAAAGTAATTGTTTCTACAACAAAAGAATTAACTTGTTTATTTTCTTGTTTGATAATTGCATAATTATTAAAGGTTAAAAAAAAATTCTCAATTAAGTCCCAAGCATTATTTCTATAGGATCTCATCCTAGGATGTTTGGCTTGATAAACTTTCCCTATTTGTTTAACAATTATTTATGCATCCCCATAGACAATAAGATTTTTTATTTTCATCCTCTTAGCAGCTTCTAAACCTAGCACTAAAGCTTCATATTCACAAACATTATTTGTGGAATCTGTCTCAAATTGTAATAAAAAAATAAAACGGAAATAGTTTTCCAGAAGGTGACATTAGAATTATACCTTCTCCATCATCTTCCCAAGAGGAAGCTTCATCAAAATACAGCTTTTGCATTCCCTCTTTAGGCTTATTTTCAAGAAAAGTAATATTTACATTTTTTGTACAATTTTCTGGTTCATCATTTATAAATAAAATAAAACATCCCAAATCTTGTTCTTTTGAATAGACATGACAATTATTATCGTGATTAGGATCACTGATAGTGTAAGAAAGTTTGGTTTCCCAAGTCTCCTAGTCTCTCCACCAAAAACTGGGATTGTGGCATAAGTCATATCCATTTGTAACGAGCCTCATAGTTTACTTTCCCAAGATCTAAACAAAAGCATTTCGTAGTCGATAGTCACATCTGCCACAACTATATCCATCAAAACACTTTTTACAGGTATTTTGGCTAAGTGAACTACCAGATATTTAATCATCCCTAAACATATAACTTTTCTTACATCAAAGGAATACAATTCATGATATGGTCTTGTGATTTGTAATCCTAACTTCTCCATAACTATTTTTGGCATTAGATTGTGAGAATCTCTTGAATCTAACATGAAATTGTGTAAAAGATGTTTATGGACTATTAGATAGATATAAATGGGGCTATTGCTTCTCCTCTTTCCTCAATATGAGGACAAAAAATTACAGTAGGCCTTTCATCTTTCAAATTTAATGTATCTGGTTGGGTTGTTGCAACAGAATAGTCAATCATTTTCATTACTTGTTTTCTATAAACTGGATTTTTTGCAATTTATAACAAAGGGATAGGGATTCTGATCTTATTGAGTCCATGTTCCAGATTAAAAGGACTTCTTATTTATTTATTTTCTTTAAGTTCAATATATGTTTTCTTTGTAGGTTGTTGATCATATTATCAACTTTATTTGTATTTACATTTGTTCTTGGTATAAGGTCGTATTTTTCGTGCAAAGTAGCTTGCAATGCATCCAAGAAAGATATATATTGAGATGATGATGAGTCAGAATGATTATTATTATCATCTTCATTGAAATATGAGTTAAAGCTTAAAAAAAATTCATAGTCATCCTAAGTTACATACACTTCAGAGGGATCACCTTCCATCATATTAATTTCCTCATCAATATGCTCAATTTGATCATCTTCAAAAATTTCAACCATATTTTCATTTTTTTATAGGTGCTTGTATTGGTTGATCTTCATTTTTCCTTTCTCTCTGTAAAAAATGGGGAGGGTTGAAAGGTATTCTAAGTTAATTTTCGTTTCTAATGTCAGGCCTTCTTCTCTCTATTTCCATTCTAGCCAATTTATTTGATAGATATTTAATAATTCTAGACATTTCTTGAATTTTATCCTCCTGATTTTTGTTAGTACTAGATGTACAAACTTGTTCTTTTTGCTTTCTTCTTTCTCTTTCTCCCGATTAATTTCTAATTATAGATTTTCGTGATGTAATCATAGTGGATTCAAATTATATTGCATCATCTTGCATACTAGTTAAGGTGGTGGATCTCCTTTCTCTGAGAAATAAGGAAAAGTTAGGATCAAAAGAGCCAACAAAATTAGCGTTTGTTGCTGGTTGTGATGGTTTGACATCGGATTTTGTTATAAAGTTTATTAATTATCTTGATGAAATCTAAGACAAATTCATTTTGTTTCCTTTTAATATTTCCAATGTCAGTCAAAAAATATAAATGGTCTTTATTTTCACCCAATTGTCTGAGGAAAGCATATTCTAGTGCATCTCAAGAATTAATGGAATTAGGGGGTAATCCCTTAAACTGTGTTCTCACTTCACCTTGAAATGTATGAACAAATATCCTCATGTATACATGTTCATATTCCAGATGTTGATTGTAAGTAAAATGATCAAAAGCTACTAAATGTTTGAGGGTTGTGGTCTCATCCTCCCCATTAAATCTAGGAAGTGGCTTTAGATAATTATCACGAAAATCATGGAGATTAGCTGGGAGATTCAAAGGAGCCTATCTAGTAGCAGCTTTATTGAAAATTCTTGGTGGAGGGGGTGGGGGTGGATGTTTTTGTGGTTGTTGTTGTGGTATTTTCCCTGCCATAACTAGATGATCAATCAACAGATGTGAATTTTCAGGAGTGGATTAAATAATACTTGTTGGTTTACTTCTTCTTTTTTGTCTGAGTTTATTGACCCAGGGTTCATGTCTGTTCATGTTTCCAACAAAGCCTTTAAAACTATTGTCCCTCCTGGTAAACCAGAAGGCAACGTAGTGCACAGAGTGCACTGCGTAGTCTCACCCAAGATAGCTTTAATGGGTGGCTATAATACTCATGTGTTTACAGCCTAGGATTGAGTGTGAGATATGAAAACTATATATTGAACCACTATTATAACTTGTAAACCCAATATATAGTCAAATGCAAATAAACAGGAAATATAAAACTCATTCATTCGGTATAAAAATATTTACTTAAAAGCAATAAAGACACACATGCGTTCAATATCATAACACATATGTTACCGTGGTTCACCCCCTCCTGGTCTACGTCCACAAATATTTGGATCTCAACTCTTTTATTATAGTCGTTTTATCACTACAACACCACACGCTTACAACTCTTCTCCGTTGGGTAAGATCTATATGAGGCAGACTAGATCGCACCAAGCTCCTCAGCTTGTGATCTAATCCTCAATATATACCCTCCTTCGTCCTCTCTAGCTCAATAGCTTACCAAAATAGATCATACAACAAAATATTACATATCAGTTCGCTACAACAACTCTTTCTACAATAACAAATTGTCTCTAGAAAATATGAACGTTATGATACCTAAGTATATATCCGAACCTTATGATACCTAAGTATATATATGAACCTTATGATACCTAAGTATATATCCGAACCTTATGATACCTAAGTATATATACGAACCTCTTATGATACCTAAGTATCTATATTTATACGTTTATGGCTCTTCAGCCTTTACAATACATTACCAAAACCCTAACCCTAACGTCATTAGGTATTACCTGCATCTGTGCGTGTTGTTCTTCCTTCCAGCTGTCACTTTCCTTGTGCATGCTTTCTTTTCCAAAATTGTCCTACTTTTCGCTTTGGCCTGCCTCTAATAGGCCCCCAACACTGACATGTGGCTCGTCTTGAGCCACCTAACCTTTGTGTGCTTCCTCGATCTCCTTGGTGATCGCCTAAAACTTTTTCTTGAGATCTATTGCTTGTGTCTGCACCTGCGTGGTATTCTCCTTGATTGTGTCTACTACCTGGACTGCAACTTCCTCACTGATCAATCCCACACATTCTGCCTAGGTCTTTGCTATCTCTTTTTTAGCTTCCTCTGCTTGTGCAATGATTTCTACTACTCGCTCTTGAAGCGGTTCCATTTGAGCCTGACGCTCCTATTTATGTGTTTGCGTAGTAGTGAGTTATGCCTGCAAATTATTCATATCCTGCGCCCCTTTGACGCACTCTATGATGGGCATTGTCTTCTACCTCTTCTTGAGGTCTTGGATAGTTGCATTGTCTTGGATAGCTGTGTTGATCCTTTCTTGTTCCCTTTCCCACATTTGGATTTGTTGATCCTCCTCTAACTTTGTCCAAAGTTGTGTTGCTTTATTGAACAAGTTGGTTGTTGTGCTGACCTGTTGCTCTATCTCCTGCAACTGCTCTGTTGCTTCCTGCTTCCTTTGCTCCTTCACAGCTGGTGGAGTGGTGGGTGTGAGTTGCTCACAGAGATTCTCGATCTCCTTCTGATATTGATCGATTGCCTGCGCAATCTGATCAATATTTTATGTTGTTGTGAGTTCATCCCTTTGTGTGGTGTTTGCAATATTCTCATAAGTTCCTGCCACTCTTCATTCCAATTCATTCATGCGCTCCTTCTCCTCTTGGGTCTCGATCTTAGCCTGCTCGCACATTATTTCCAGTGCGTCTCACTTCTCCATTTCTTGTTGTAATTTGGCTACGTTTGTGCATGCACGAGACTGTACCTCGTGGTTTACGCTAACCTGCAACTTGTGTAGAGCCTTGGATGGTATCTGCGACAATACCAGTTGGATTTGAGCTAAGTATTTTAGGGGTGTATGCCCCACGATCTCATCCATGTGCAACATACTAGGTGAAATGTGGAATGTTGTGTTCGGTTGCAGTATCGTATGGACTGGATCTCTCTCTCCTTCTTCCAATCTTTCTTCTATTTGTGATGTTGATTGACCTATTCCCATGCTGTTACTTGCTTCCTGTGCTTCCCCGAGCTACTTGAGGAACTATCGCATTTCATCCAACTCCTCTTAAATTATGTCCCTGTGGTGTGTAACATTGTCAAAATCCTTGGATATACAACCTTGAACCATTCGGGCTATCATCTCTCCATCATCCTCCGTGATCGTATATTCTGGGGGTGTTCTTTATGCCTTCATTTTCTTGCATACACCTCTTATCTGCGTGGTTGGCCTCTTATTCCCACCCGGTTCTTGTGGATTGGGACTTGGTGTAGTCCCTTGTGTGACCTCGACCTATTTATGTTTCTCTTTGGCCGGCTGCGTATTATCCTTCTTTCCCTTCTGGTTCCCCGTGTTCGTTGTGCCTTCATTTGTTTGCTTTGTCTTTGGCTGGCATGTCCTCCATTTCTTGGGCACTGGGACTTATTAAGGTTGTGTTTCTCCCTGCCCTTCCTCCTTTTCTGCTGTCCTTTCCGGTAAGTCTTGGGTAAGGACTAGAATCTTCCATTCAACTTCCCAGTCTTTGATCACCATGTCGATGTCGCCCTCTGTGATACAGTAACGCATCTGTAGCCACTGCTTATCGGGATCCTTCCGCGGCTATATCCACATCGCATGTCATGTGGCCTTGAAGTTTGTGATGTCTCGATACCGCGTGACATCCTCTGGTTTTATTCTCCACATGTTGTTGTTGGCGTCCTGCAAATCGCGTAGGTATCCTTCAAATATTGACTTGTTCATTCTTTTGTGCCTAGCATCTGACGTGTCTTTCATCAATAAATATATCGCTCCCTGATTAGGTTTGGGTCTGGTAACGGAAGTTATATATCTTGGTTCCCTCCATCCCATAAAGGCTATTAACATGATTAGCCATGAATAGTGAAACTATGTTCCTAGATCCTGCACATCCTTGCAGTCATCCAGGAACAAGTTTAAGAGATAGGGTTCCCAACTCACTGTGGTGCCCTCAGCACATTGAGCTGCAACTATGACAACCCCAGTCGAAACTTCCTCCCTATGTCATTTTCTTAGCAGCTTACAAGCTAAGATTTTTGCACCCATTTGTGTTGCGACATCATTGATCCTCTTGATAATGATTCCTTGTGTCCCCCTGTTGGTGCCATACTTCTTCTTCATCTCTTTCGCTAGTGCTTTCTCCTTGGATTTTTCATCAAGAAACTGCGCGGGATCCATGCCCCGAGATGGAAACCCTATTATGTTTGCAATAAGCTCTATGTCTATTGAGACGAGCTTGTCCAACCATATGTCCCCGTCATGTGTGACTGCCAACAATTATTTGATGCACTCGCTTGTGTACTGTCCTCTGCCAAAGTGTGGTAGGTCTAGCAGACCTAAAATCCCTGTTTTCTCCAATATTGTTGCCCATTGGAGTGGTTGATCAATTGTTTCCCCAACCATATTTGTGCCCATTGTCTCTAAGTATACTCTCTTTGCAAATTATGAAAACTTGTTTGTGTCTTCTACATCATGGTTTGAGTATTTTAGGTTGTCAATATGCTCTAGCAAGCTTGATTCCACCCATACCCCATATGGTATACATGGTAGAACGAGGGATGCGATGGGTTGCTTGCAAGGTGACCTAGGTACCTGCTGCTTGTCTTTCTTCGACGATGGCTGGCTCGAGGTTCTAGTGGCTGTCGTTTGTAATTAGGAATACCATTCTGGCCAACCCGTGACATCTTCTATTGTTCCTTCCGGTGGGTGGTCTAAGACAATTGTTTGAGATTCATTTGGTTCGATTGTTGCTTCCTGATTCATCATTGTTCCATTGACTCTCGGAGCTGCTTCGGTGTTCTCTGGTTGTGCCTCCTTCAAGGTTTTTGCATCTTGGTTCTGTTGTTCATGTACCTTTTTTGGACTATCTATATTCGTGCCCTCCGATGCTGACTGTTGGGTTTCTTCCACTACAGGTGTAGGGTTCACCAGTGTTGTATCTGGGGATGGGATTTCATTGAAATTGACAATTTCAGACGACTGTTGTTCGCCTTCTTCCAATTGTACCCGTGACTTGGTTATAACTCTGGGTTTTCTGGCACTCTGGCTTGCTTATGCTTTCTTTGGAGGTGCCATGGTGGTAAGTGTCAAACATTTGCTGATTTTTAATGGTCTCTGTGAGCTCTGTGAACTCCACTTTGTTCTCCTTCATCTCTATCACTCTCTGTCTGTTCTCTTTTCACAAATAGAGTCTTTGCTCCCGCGTCCATGTGTTGTATGGGCATTGCATGAAGCTTGTTGAGGACGCTTCCATAATTATGGGTTCAATGCACCTCTGACTCTTTCGTACTTGCCATTACTCTGCCTTGCCGTCTCCAATTGGCGCGATTAATTTGGTGTCCCATCGGTCCTTTCTAGCATTCAATTCCACTTAACTCCATCATTTCGTACTGCTTTTGTTGTCTTTTCGTTTCCCACTTGTTTCCCTTTTGACCTGATCGTTAGCCTTATCCTATCTGATCTTGTGTCCCTAATCATGCGTGCTCTTTCTTCTTCTAACGCACTATGCTTCTGTTGGTTCTTTTTAATACATTTTACATTTTTTTTTTACATCTTCAGTCGGCTCCCATTGACCATCCCTCTTATTTCTACAACTGATAAGTCTCCCAAATGTACATCTCCCCCAGCTGTGACAGATTTTACTTCGTACGGTCCTAACCAGTGCATTCTTAGCTTTCCTGGGTGATGAAATGATTTGCTGCCATACATTAATACTAGATCTCCTTCCTTGAAAGTTTTCTTCTTGATGTGTCTATCATGCCAAGCTTTGTCCCTTTCTTTCTAAACTTGTTGGTGGAACCCTGCTAAGATTCAATCTTCATCCATGGTCATCAACTGGTTTAGTCTCTCTTTTATTGTGCCTTGTTTCGTCATGTGTGTGATTGTTGCTACGCGCAAACTAGGTACTAAAAATTCTAATGGCACCACTACTTCTTGGCCATAGACCAGTTTAAATGGCCTGTGCCCTATCAGAGTTTTGCACATAGTCCTGTAGGCCCATAATACTGCTGGTAATTTGAGGTCCCAGTCATCCTTGTTGACGTTACATATCTTTGTCAGCGCATTCTCCATGATTTTGTTAAATTCTTCTACCGTGCCATTTGTTTGTGGGTGATATGGTGTGCTCTTCTGATGATGGACTTAAAAATCTTCAGTCATAGTGTTGATAGTGTTGTTTATGCATTGCATGCCTTGATTGATCATCAAAACTCGTGGGCACCCAAATCAAGTGATTACTTGTTCAAATATAAAATGTGTTGTTGTTTCTGCACTACAATCCTTCACTGGTGCAACTTCCACCCATCTTGTTAGGTACTTTGTCGTGGTGATAATGTACCTAGCTCTTGTTCTTTTTGTCGGTGGGTTGATTGGTCCCACAAATTCTATTGCCCACTTATCGAATGCCTGCAATGTTACCTATGGTCGCAATGGCATTTCGTCCCTTCTATTGGGTTTTCCTACCCTTTGATAGACGTCGCATCACTGGCAGTACTCCTTCAAGTCTCGGTGAATGATCGACCACCATAGTCATGCACGCAATACCTTCTGCGCAGTAGCTTTTCCTTCATAATTCCCTCCTACTATTCCCTCATGGGATTCTGCTAAAACTGTTGGTCTTTCGTGTTCTAACGCATATCTTCACAAGATTCTATCTGCACCCATTTTGTATAAGTGTCTTGTCACTAGTACATATTGTAAAAATTTCGACGTTTTATTTGCAGCGTTATGGACAAAATTGTCCATATTGTCACAAAATAGAGGAAATTTATATAAAAAAAAAATCATTTTGCTCGATAACGTCGGGCTTGCCACGTTGACGTCTCTCTTGCCACATTGACGTCTCTCTTGCCACATTTTCCACCAGAACGTCTCTCTTGCAACGTTTGTGACATAGACGTCGTTCTTGCCACATTTGTGAAGATTGATGTCTCAATTGTGACGTTTTGTAACATCTCTCTTGCCACGTTTTCCACCAAAACGTCTCTCTTGCCACGTTTGTGACATAGACGTCGTTCTTGCCACATTTGTGAAGATTGATGTCTTAATTGCGATGTTTGGTAACGTCTATCTTGCCACGTTTTCCACTGGAATGTCTCTCTTGCCACGTGTACATGGGTTAGTGAGTTTGGGGTCATTTCAATTATGGAGCAAGGTATGTTTGGGGTCATAGTAGTTAGTGGTTAGAATGTTTTAGGGTGTGATTTTCATGTCATGAGTTATAGGGGTAAATGATTATAGTGTGTAAAGGGTTAGAATCTATTT
>JASDQU010101556.1:272028-284254 GCA_032191745.1 Picea mariana | reverse complement strand
TCATATCTGCTGCAAACCACTTTTGTCTGCAAATCTAGAAACTCAAGGCCTCCTTTAGCATTTGTTGTAGTTCTGAAATTATCTCCTGCTGATATGTCAATCTGCTCATCATTTTTCAAATTTTCAAAATGGATAATCGAATCTTCATCACAATCGTCTTTAAAATATGGATTTAATACAATGTTTAAAGCATCACAATGGTTTTCATAATGTGAATCATCAATCTCTTGATAACGAAGAGTATTCTCGATAGCAACATACTCTTCATTAACATCCGAGTCTTTAGTCAATAAATGAAATTCATGACAGCATTCAGGATAGAGAAGATCATCTGGAAAATGGTCTTTACAAAACACATGAAAAGCAGCATGAAAATATACCAAAGAGATGATATTGGCATAAGGCAGAGACCGGTACCAATCACGAGCAATTCCCTCTAATGAGAAACAGAAGAGTCAGATCTGAACATCCTCGTGCACAACTTGCAGCCGATGCATGTAATCATGAAAGTCAAGCAAATGTTCAGCTGGCACTTCCCATTCTTTTCCTTGAAATCTGGGAAGACTATTTTCCCGTTCATCTCTACTAGGCACTGGATTAGGGAAACCAACAATTTTTTAAAAATCACAAAACGCATACCTCTTAGCAAAGATCTGGTTCATGTCATACCGGTGGAGTCACCAACAGATTTCTGAACAAGGGAATCGCCACTGAATTCATCCTTCATGTAGTCACCAAATAGATTATTACAACCAATTGATGTCCAGCCTTTGTCTATCATCAAAGCTGGATCTAATGTCGTATCCCAGGGAAGCTAAGCTTCAATCTCCTCTCCCCGGAAATGGTGCCAATTTGTTAACACTCCAAGAAACTCCTTAGGGTTGTAGGCTAAGAATGCTTGGTAACTTAAGAAATTTGATAATCAAAGTGTTTGGAACAATGGGATAATTGGGAAGGCCTTATAAAAGGACAACTTATTATGCATCTAAATAAACCAGTTCTTTTAGAGACCAAATATTAGTTACAGTAATGAAATAAGGTGTGAAGAATACTACTCAAGATAACTAGGTACACAAACATGTAGGGTCATACAAGATAACAGAGAATCATTTAATTCACATTCATGAGCTACACAAGAAGATGACAGTTCTCAATAGCTAAGCTGAACTGAATCAAATTACAGAGTGGCGAACATATGAACAATACTGACATTGGTAACAAAAGAGGACTGTGATTCATATAACATAAAAGAGTCAAAGTACATAGCCAAAAAGTATCCAGGATTGAACCCCGAATTAAACTTATGTTTGTAGCTTTATAGCTTTACATCACAGTGTCTAGATCCTGAATTAATGGATCTAATTTTCTAAATACAGAAAGTAAAACAATATTTACAATAAACTAGGAAAAGACCCTCAAGATGAGGTCAATCCATATCTGATGATCTTCAAGAGTAGTAGAGTGTTGATGAAGTGCAGTCTAGCCTCCCAAGGCTGCTTGATTTAGTCCTCCAAGGATAAATTTCAAATTGTTGAAGTGTGCAAAAACCCTGATTTTCTGCCTTTGAAAAAGGTACCAAAAATTATTGAAACACCTCTTCTTTCCCTTGTCCATCAAAAATAGTTATTGGATCTGACTTGATAATTCAACAAATGTCCATTCAAAGAGGTTTCAAACCATTCCAACTCAAAAAATCCCGATCTGGGAAAAAATTCGGTCATTCTGGCATGTAACAGGTTTCACCAGCTAATTTTCCCTAAATACGACCCTTTAGCTGGTGAAAAGCAGAGCTTTCACCATCTAACTAGCAAAATTCAAGGCGGAATAGCTGGTGAAGGTGCAGATTTTTTAAATAAAAACTGTCTTGGGAAAAATCGAATTTCTAAGTCTTGGAGAGTTCGTTTTACATGCTTGAATAGTTGATTGACTTCTAGAAATCCTAAGCTTTCCAATGGTACTTTCAAATCTGCATTTTGAGTTCAATAAGGTAGTCAAATTTTCCCTGCAAGATTAGGCATCATTTCTCAAACAAAATGCCAGTGTATTTTTTATCGCTAACATTAGCTCCAACTGGGATGGAGACCTCCCTGCGAGGTCTCTAAGAACCTAGCAGACCTTGTGCCTTTAGTATTGGGCATGGAGTCATTCAGCCTTTGCAATTTATCATCTGGCTATTCTCCAAATTTTGTTGTTATCTTTCACAATCTTCTTTATCTGTAACATGTCTGCTTCAAACTCCCCTTGAAATGAAATCATTGCAGGTAGCTTGAGGTCTTTGACTTTTCGTTTTCCAACAGCTTTAGATACAAACAACTTGTCTTGAGGCACCTTCATCAAAAAGTTGCAATAACAATAGATCATCTATTACAAATCCTTTGAAACATCTTCTTAGACATAATGCACCAAGAAAATAAAACAAACCCTGTTGTGTTGAATCAAACACTTCACCCTGCTTGGTTTATTTAAAGAGCATCATTGCACCTCATGAACCAATATTCATACAACACCAATGAATTTTTTTGGGTATTCCTACCAAAGGCTATCACTATCAACCTTCTTGTATTTCACCCTTGCGTTCTATGAGCAACTCGTCCGTTAGCTATGATTTGAAAAATTTGGCCAGTTTAAATGGTAACGAGGAAACCCAAAAGGTGAGAACCCTTTGAAATTTTGTTTTCACAATGTATTTTTATGATCAATGTCTTTGACTCTTATCATTTATGTATTTGTAGGTGCTCATGGCTCTACACTCCTCCTCGTAACCAGATATCTTCGTTCCTGTCAACAAATGCTACGTTTATCCATTGAACAACTGCATGCACATTCTCTGCCTACAAATCAGGCATTTTGGCAACTGTCTATTTGCATTCAGATATCAAATTCCCCATGCATCGGATGATTTAGATCCTTTGGTTTTTGTAGCTTGGCACGCTGATGTGAAATAGCAAGCATTGACACCTGTACAATCTTGCAAACTGATAACTGGGCTTTCTGAGGATTCATGTAAACTGCACTGATGAAAGATGTAAAGACAACGTGTTTAACCCCTGTTTCTGTGCAAGCCTCCATCACATTCCTTGTCCCTTTAACTGCTGGTTCTATCACTTGCTCAGGGTCATCATTGAGAATGGAGGCCATGTGATGCCACATTCTTTTGCCAGTTGAATAATGGCTTTACCAATATCACTGTCTCCCTCATTCTGTACCAAGGCCTCGCCAGATCAAAGATTGAGGTTTTTAATATGGAGTTTGTGATGGAAGAAGAATCAGGGGTAGAGGTGGGTAAGTAACGAACTTGACCAATGCTCAAACGCCCAAAGAGAGCCTGCATTTTTTCATGCCTGCGATTTATTCCTCCCATTCTCTCCAGTGCGTGTGACTGGAAGTTTGGCATATAATTCACGGCTAGCATGAGGAGTTTTTAAAACCCATATCTGACCTGCGTTGAATTTTAAAACCTTTGAGCTTTTCATTTATCGGTGATTATATTGCATATCTGATAATATAGGTGATGGAATCCGGTTGACTCTTTGTAGAATAATACATCTCCCTTACATCGCAAGATGCGTCCAAATGTTGTGCTTCTTGACGACAAGAACCAGCATGAGATGATATTTGTATAATCACATTATCTTCAGAAATATTAATTGAGTTACCTCCCACCTTTGAAAGGAAAATGATATTAACATCAGGGTCATGCTTGAATGTATATAGAATCCTTGCTATGACTGGTAGCATCATGAATCATGGGCTTCCTAAGCTTCATTGCATATTCAGTAAGTGAAAAAATATTGTATGCGAAAACAATTATCTTATCCCCACACTATCCCACATTTTCAACCTGAGCAGGACCTATTTCAAATGAATGTGTTTCTTTTTCTTCAATCGCTGTTGTGATGTCTTCACTATCAATGAATTATGTGTGGCTTCCTCCCATTTCATTAGGAGCTTTACTAACTATTAACATATCTCCTCCCTTTATATCAGAGACCTCAGATGAATGTAATCTTGACCGAGCAATTACAACATCCTTAATAAAAGTCTTCAGAACCTCCGGATATGGGGACTCCAGAAAATAGCGATTTTTTCAACACAAGCTTGACTTTTCCATAATTTTTTGTTGATCCATTAATGAAAACAATGATATCATTGGGAAGTCTTGGATAACTTGTTGAGGACAGCAATAATTGTTTCAGTTTCAAGCCCCACAGAAACAACAACATACAATGAATGAGGTGTCAAATTGTATTCATGCATAGATTCTGGTCTACAAACAGGCTCAGCGATAGAAATTAGGAAGTCATATGCTTGCATATAATGTGCAGAAAAAGGTCTTAAGAAATATTTGTCCATCCAAACAGACCCATAGTGGTGTGTTAAAATGATCAGGTTTCAACTCCATCTTGGAGAAATCTCTCTTTTGTCCATATGAAGAGTTGATAGGTTTTCTTTATCACCCTTAATCTTTACAAGCAACTGGATATCAAAAATTCCTATCTGCAAAGTCTTTGGTACCTGCAATCCTAATTGAGCATCTGGCAGATCAATGTATGCACCATTTTACCACTCTTTTAGACACCGATTTTACACTTTTCGTTGATACAAATGACACTATATTCCTAAACCCTGCATGATCTTTTGACACTTGCAATCTTGGCAAATAATAATAATAAATAGCTTGATGATACAAGTGAATGGAATTGGGTTTGGCACTTGCATGGCTTTAGAGACTTGTGTGTTGGCTTATGAGTTGACTGTGCTCGACATGTAGATTGATAGACTTTAATTGACTTGATTGTGATATGGATCAGTCTGTTATAGCTGAGAATTAGGACTAAAATACATAAGCACACACCATAATATTAGAGAAATTTGCTAAAATATGAAAAGCATTAGAAGTTAGGGTTTACAGGAAATATTGAAAAAGTTTTGGAATGCAAGTCAGAGCAATCAATGGAAGCTTGGTCTACAGATATTTGGAGAAAAAAAATACAACTGGACAGACATATTTAGAAATGGGCATATTTAATGGAACTTTGAGGAGATATTCCAAAAATACCATTGCATTTTTTATGACTAATCTTGTATGAATGCTCCTCTGCAAACTTGTAGCATGTCTGTAGTCTGCTCTGATTATTTATGAGCTCAACAACTGAAAATATCTAGCTGCTCGTATGGAAAACTTATTCTTCTGCCTATTGCTACATTAACAGTTCTCACTACTTCTTAATCAAGTAAACTCATGCTTCCAATGAAGCCATGTAAGAAATTTATTTGCTGACAAACTTCTTGATCTTGATCCCAAAAATAAAAGAATGCGTAGCCAACAGAGATGTGTTCAGAAAAAATGATAGAAGTAGCCTTCATCTGACAAGAATATCTTGATCTTTATACTGCTTAATGATTCCAGAAAATTGGCAATAGGATCAATAAAATAGTAAAGGAATACCTCTTCAAGCTTTTGTTCTGACTGTAAACGGAAATACTGTTGTTGGTTGTCCTCCCTGATCGCAATGATGAATGTGGACTGCTCAACCTTTGTTGGAGAAAAATGCATACTCAGTTTCTAATCTGAACCCTTCTTTACTTCACCTTCCTCCTCATATCTTCTGCAAACCACTTTTTTCTGCAAATATAGAAACTCAAGGCTTCCCTTAGTATTTGTTGTAGATCTGAAATTATCTCCTGTTGATATTTCAATCTGCTCATCATTTTTCAAATTTTCAAAATGGATAATTGGATCTTCATCACAATCATCTTTAAAAGATGCATTTAATACAATGTTTAAAGCATCACAATGGTTGTCATAATGTGAATCATCAATATCTTGATAACAAAGAGTATTCTCTATAGCAACGTACTCCTCATTAACATCCGAGTCTTTAGTCAATAAATGAAATTCATGACAGCATTCAGGATAGAGAAGATCATCTGGAAAATGGTCTTTACAAAATACATGAAAAGCAGCATGAAAATCTGCCAAAGAGTTGATACTAGCATAAGACAGAGACCGGTACCAATCAGGAGCAATTCCCTCTAATGAGAAACAGAAGAGCCAGATCTGAACATCCTCGTGCACAACTTGCAAACGATGCATGTAATCATGAAATTCTAGCAAATGTTTAGCTGGCACTTCCCATTCTTTTACTCGAAATTTGGGAAGACTATTTTCCTAGTCATCTCTACTAAGCACTTGATTAGGGAAACCAACAACTTTTGAAAAATCACAGAACGCATACCTCTTAGCAAAGATCCAGTTCATGTCATACCGGTGGAGTCACCAACATATTTATGAACAAGGGAGTCGCCACTGAATTCGTCCTTCATAAAGTCGCCAGATAGATGATTAAAACCAATTGATGTCCAGGCTTTGTCTATCATCAAAGCTGGATCTAATGTCGTATCCCAGGGAAGCTGAGCTTCAATCTCCTCTCCCCGACAACGCTGCCAATTTGTTATTACTCCAAGAAACTCCTTAGGGTTGTAGGCTAAGAATTCTTGGTAACTTAAGAAATTTGATAATCAAAGTGTTTGGAACAATGGGATAACTGGGAAGGCTTTATAAAAGGACAACTTATTATGCATCTAAATAAACCAGTGCTTTTAAAGACCAAATATCAGTTACAGTAATGAAATAAGGTGTGAAAAATACTATTCAATATAACCAAGTACACAGACATGTAGGGTCATACAAGATAGCAGAGAATCATTTAATTCACATTCATGAGCTACACAAGAAAATGACAGTTCTCAATAGCTAAGTTGAACTGAATCAAATTACAGAGTGGTGAACATATGAACAATACTGACATTGGTAACAAAAGAGGACTGTGATTCATATAACATAAAAGATTCAAAGTACATAGCCAAAAAGTATCCAGTATTGAACCCCGAATTAATCTTATGTTTGTAGCTTTATAGCTTTACATCACAATGTCTAGATCCTGAATTAATGGATCTAATTTTCTAAATACAGAAAGTAAAACAATATTTACAATAAACTAGGAAAAGACCCTCAAGATGAGGTCAATCCATATATGATGATCTTCAAGAGTAGTAGAGTGTTGATGAAGTGCAGTCTAGCCTCCCAAGGCTGTTTGATTTAGTCCTCCAAGGACAAATTTCGAATTTGCTGAAGTGTGCAAAAACCCTGATTTTCTGCCTTTGAAAAAGGTACCAAAAATGATTGAAACATCTCTTCTTTCCCTTATCCATCAAAAATAGTTATTGGATCTGACTTGATAATTCAACAAATGTCCATTCGAAGAGGTTTCAAACCATTCTAACTCAAAAAATCCCAATCTGGGAAAAAATTCGGTCATTCTGGCATGTAACAGGTTTCACTAGCTAATTTTCCCTAAATACGACCCTTTAGCTGGTGAAATGAAGATCTTTCACCAGCTAACTAGCAAAATTCAAGGCGGAATAGTTGGTGAAATCATATATTTTTTAAATAAAAACTACCTTGGGAAAAATCGAATTTCTAAGTTGTGGAGAGTCCATTTTACATGCTTGAATAGTCGATTGACATCTAGAAATCCTAAGCTTTCCAATTGTACCTTTAAATCTGTATTTGGAGTTCAGGAAGGCAGTCAAAATTTCCCTGCAATATTAGGCATCATTTCTCAAACAAAATGACAGTGCATTTTTTATCGCTAACATTGGCTCCAACTGGGATGGAGACCTCCCTGCGAGGTCTCCAAGAACCTGGCAGACCTTGTGCCTTTAGTATTGGGCATGGAGTCTTTCAGCCTTTACAATTTATCATCTGGCTATTCTCCAAAGTTTTTTGTTATCTTTCACAATCTTCTTTATCTGTAACATGTCTGCTTCAAACTCCCCTTGAAATGAAAGCATTGCAGGCAGCTTGAGGTCTTTGACTTTTCCTTTTCCAGCATCTTTAGATACAAAGCACTTGTCTTGAGGTGCCTTCAGCAAAAAGTTGCAATAACAATATATCATCTATTAGAAATCCTTTGAAACATCTTCTTAGACATAATGCACCAAGAAAAGAAAACAAACCCTGGTGTGTTGAATCAAACACTTCACCCTGCTTGGTTTATTTAAAGAGCATCATTGCACCTCGTGAACCAATATCCATACAACACCAATGAATTTTTTTGGGTATTCTTGCCAAAGGTTATCATTGTCGACTTTCTTGTATTTCACCCTTGCATTCCGTGAGCAACTCGTCCATCTGCTATGATTTTAAAAATGTGGCCGGTTTAAATGGTAACGAGGAAACCCAAAAGGCGAGAACCCTTTGAACTTTTTTTTTCACAATGTATTTTTCTTATCAATGTCTTTGACTCTTATAATTTATGTATTTACAGGTGCTTGTGGCTCTGCACTCCTCCTCGTAGCTAGATATCCTCATTCCTTTCAACAAATGCTATGTTTATCCATTGAACAACTGCACGCACATTCTCTGCCTGCAAATCAGTCATTTTGGCAACTGTCTATTTGCATTCAGATATCAAATCCCCCATGCATCAGATGATTTAGATCCTTTGGTTTTTGTAGCTTGGCATGCTGATGTGAAATAGCAAGAATTGACACTTTTACAATCTTGCAAACTGATAACCGGGCTTTGTGAGGATTCATGTAAACTGCACCGATGGAAGACGTAAAGACAACGCGTTTGACCCCTATTTTTGTGCAGGCCTCCATCACATTTATCGTCCCTTTCACTGTTGGTTCTATCACTTGCTCAGGATCATCATTGATAATGGAGGCCATTTGATGCCATGTTCTTTTGCCAGCTAAATAATGGCTTTACCAATATCACTATCTCGCTCATTCTATACCAAGGCCTCACCAGATCGGAGATTGAGGTTTTTAATATGGAGTTTGTGATGAAAGAAGAATCATGGGCAGTGGTGGGTAAGTAACGAACTTGACCAATTCTCAAATGCCCACGAAGAGCCTGCATTTTTTCTTGCCTACGATTTATCCTTCCCATTCTCTCCAGTGTGTGTGACTGGAAGTTTGGCATATAATTCGCGGCTAGCATGAAGAGTTTTTAAAACCCATATCTGACCTGCGTTGAATTTTAAAACCTTAGAGCTTTTCATTTATCAGTGATTATATTGCATATCTGATAATATAGGTGATGGAATCCGGTTGACTCTTTGTAGAGTAATACATCTCCCTTAGATTGCAAGATGCGTCCAAATGTTGTGCTTCTTAACGACGAGAACCAGCATGAGACGATATTTGTACAATCACATTAGCTTCAGGAATATTAATTGAGTTATCTCCCACCTTTGAAAGGAAAATGATATTAACATCAGGGCCATGCTTGAATTCATACAGGATCCTTGCTATGACTGGTAGCATCATGAATCATGGGCTTCTTGAGCTTCATTGCATATTCAGTAAGTGAAAAAAAATTCTCTGCGAAAACAATTATCTTATACCCATGTTGTCTCACATTTTCAACCTGAGCAGGATCTATTTCAAATGAATGTGTTTCTTTTTCTTCAATCGTTGTTGTGATGTCTTCACTATCAATGAATTCTGTATGGCTTCCTCCCATTTCATTAGGAGCTTTACTAACTGTGAACATATCTCCTCCCTTTATATCAGAGACCTCAGATGAATGTAATCTTGATCGAGCAATTACAGCATCCTTAAGCAAAGTCTTCAGAACCTCCGGATATGGGGACTCCAGAAAACACCGATTTTTTCAACACAAGCTTGACTTTTCCATAATTTGTTGTTGATCTGTTAATGAAAACAATGATCTCATTAGGAAGTCTTGGATAACTTGTTGAGGACAACAATAATTGTTTCAGTTTCAAGCCCCACAGAAACAACAGCATACAATGAATGAGGTGTCAAATTGTATTCATGCATAGATTCTGGTCTACAAACAGGCTCAACGATAGAAATTAGGAAGTCATATGCTTTCTTATAAAGTGCAGAAAAAGGTCTTTAGAAATATCCGTCCATCCGAACAAACCCATAGTGGTCTGTTAAAATGATCAGGTTTCAGCTCCATATTGGAGAAATCTCTCTTTTGTCCATATGAAGAGTTGATAGGTTTTCTTTATCACCCTTAATCTTTACAAGCAACTGGATATCAAAAATGCCTATTGCACAGTCTCTGGTACCTGCAATCTTAATTGGACATCTGGCAGATCAATGTATGCACCATATTACCACTCTTTCAAACACCGATTTTACACCTGTCGTTGATACAAATGACACTGTATTCCTAAACCCTACATGATCTTTTGACACTTGCAATCTTGGAAAATAATAATAATAAATAGCTTGATGATACAAGTGAATGGAATTGGGTTTGGAACTTGTGTGGCTTTAAAGACTTGTGTGTTGGCTTATGTGTTGACTGTGCTCGACATGTAGATTGATAGACTTTGATTGAATTGATTGTGATATGGCTCAGACTGATATAGCTTAGACTTAGGACTAAATAACATAAGCACACACCATAATATTAGAGAAATTTGCTAAAATATGAAAAGCATTAGAAGTTAGGGTTTACAGGAAATACTGACAAAGTTTTGGAATGTAGGTCAGAGCAATCAATGGAAGCTTGGTCTATAGATATTTGGAGAAAAAAAAAACAACTTGACAGGAATAGTTAGAAATGGGCATATTGAATGGAACTTTGAGGAGATACTCCAAAAATACCAGTGCATTTTTTATGATTGATCCTGTATGAATGCTCCTCTGCAAACCTGTAGCCTGTCTGTAGTCTGCTCTGATTATTTATGAGCTCAACAACTGAAAAGATCTAGCTACTTGTATGGTGAGCTTATTCTTCTGCCTATTCCTACATTAACACTTTTCACTGCTTCTTAATCAAGTAAACTCATGATTCCAATGAAGCCATGTAAGAAATTTATTTGCTGACAAAATTCTTGATCTTGATCCCAAAAATAAAATAATGTGTAGCCAACAAAGATGTGTTCGGAAAAAATAATAGAAGCAGCCTTCATCTGACAAGAATATATTGATCTTTATACTGCTCAATGATTCTAGAAAATAGGCAATAGGATCAATAAAATAGTAAAGGAATACCTCTTCAAGATTCTGTTCTGATTGTAAACAGAATTGTTGTTGTTGGCTTTCCTCCCTGGTCTTAATGATGAATGTGGACTGCTCAACCTTTGTCGGAGAAAAATGCATACTCAGTGTCTAATCTGAACACTTCTTTTCTTCACCTTCCTCCTCATATCTACTGCAAACCACTTTTGTCTGCAAATCTAGAAACTCAAGGCTTCCCTTAGTATTTGTTGTAGATCTGAAATTATCTCCTGCTGATATGTCAATCTGCTCATTATTTTTCAAATTTTCAAAATGGATAATCGGATATTCATCACAATAATCTTTAAAAGATGCATTAAATACAATGTTTAAAGCATCACAATGGTTTTCATAATGTGAATCATCAGTCTCTTGATAACAAAGAGTATTCTCGATAGCAACGTACTCTTTATTAACATCCGAGTCTTTAGTCAATAAATGAAATTCATGACAGCATTCAGGATAGAGAAGATCATCTGGAAAATGGTCTTTACAAAACACATGAAAAGCAGCATGAAAATCTGCCAAAGAGTTGATACTAGCATAAGGCAGAGACCGGTACCAATCAAGAGAAATTCCCTCTAATGAGAAACAGAAGAGCCGGATCTGAACATCCTCGTGCACAACTTGCAACCGATGCATGTAATCATGAAAGTCCAGCAAATGTTCAGCTGGCACTTCCCATTATTTTCCTTGAAATATAGGAAGACTATTTTCCCATTCATCTCTACTAGGCACTGGATTAGGGAAACCAACAATTTTTGAAAAATCACAGAATGCATACCTCTTAGCAAAGATCTGGTTCATGTCATACCAGTGGAGTCACCAACAGATTTATGAACAAGGGAGTTGCCACTAAATGTGTCCTTCATGGAGTCGCCATATAGATGATTACAACCAATTGATGTCCAGGCTTTGTCTATCATCAAATATGGATCGAATACCTTATCCCAGGGAAGCTGAGCTTCAATCTTCTCTCCCCGGCAATGGCGCCAATTTGTTATCACTCCAAGAAAATCCTTAGGGTTGTAGGCTAAGAATTCTTGGTAACTTAAGAAATTTGATAATCAAAGTGTTTGGGACAATGGGATAGTTGGGAAGGATTTATAAAAGGACAACTTATTATGCATCTAAATAAACCAGTGATTTTAGAGACCAAATATCAGTTACA
>JASDQU010101556.1:240233-263634 GCA_032191745.1 Picea mariana | reverse complement strand
ATTAATCTTATGTTTGTAGCTTTATATCTTTACATCACAGTGTCTAGATCCTAAATTAATGGATCTAATTTTATAAATACATAAAGTAAAACAATATTTACAATAAACTAGGAAAAGACCCTCAAGATGAGGTCAATCCATATCTAATGATCTTCAAGAGTAGTAGAGTGTTGATGAAGTGCAGTCTAGCCTCCCAAGGCTATTTTATTTAGTCCTCCAAGGATAAATTTTGAATTTGTTGAAGTGTGCAAAAACCCTGATTTTCTGCCTTTGAAAAAGGTACCAAAAATGATTGAAACACCTCTTCTTTCCCTTATCCATCAAAAATAGTTATTGGATCTGACTTGATAATTCAACAAATGTCCATTCGAAGAGGTTTCAAACCATTCCAACTCAAAAAATCCCGATCTGGGCAAAAATTCGGTCATTTTGTCATGTAACAGGTTTCACCAGCTAATTTTCCCTAAATACAACCCTTTAGCTGGTGAAAAGCAGAGCTTTCACCAGCTAACTAGCAAAATTCAAGGCGGAATAGCTAGTGAAATCGCAGATTTTTTAAATAAAAACTGCCTTGGGAAAAATCGAATTTCTAAGTCGTGGAGAGTCCGTTTTACATGCTTGAATAGTCAATTGACATCTAGAAATCCTAATATTTCCAATGGTACTTTCAAATATGCATTTGGATTTTGGGAAGGCAGTCAAAAGTTCCCCGCAATATTAGGAATCATTTCTCAAACAAAATGCCTGTGCATTTTTTATCGCTAACAGAAGGTACATCATCGAATAAGAAATAGACAATCCTAGAGTCATGTTGATTGCTACGGCAGTGATAAAGATGAAGGGATAGTAGTCTAAAGAAAGTTACTCATCCAGTATGGTGGTAATTTTATCCCACATAGGTAACTCTACCTCCCACAATTCATCTACACCTATGCAGCAAAGGATATGACCCAAAAAATAATAATAATTCCTCCAGAACTCAACTCTTGAAAAAATGGCACCTCCACACCATAGAAAAATTCCTAGCCACTGAATAAAATTGAGTAGATTTTAATTTCATCTTCTAAAAGGTGATTCTTCAACCCATCTTAGAGGTTTGACCCAAAATGGAGTGACCAAGGCCAAAATATCGACCTATTAACCCATGGAACTCACCCAACAAGTGGTATAACATCCCCTTCAACCCATACTCATCCCAAAGAGATGAACTAGACTCCCCAAGAGTAAATGTGACCTAACAATGAGAGGAAATCGACCTCTTCAAGAAAAAATATCTTCTGCAACAAGACTCCACCACTAACGACAAAACTCGGACACACACACACACACACCAAGAAATATTAGCCACGGTAAAATAACTTCGTCACATTGAAGCACAGTAAGAAGATATAAATGATCTCCTCTCAACAACCAACTAGGGTGGATAGTCTCACCAATGAAACCAATATTCCAAACTCTCTAGGGTTTTCGTCCCAAGATTCAAGCCACAAGATCTCTCTCAAAATTCCTTTTTAGAAAACAACATATGCGCCATGAGAGAGGGCACCCCTCATTTTCCTTTTATTCTCTTGTTGACCTTTTTCCAACCCTTTTACCATTTTAATCAAGTAAAGTGAATTTGTAAACTTTAGGTCACTTAAAACACCCATTTTTTATTAATTACTCAATGACACTTTTGATAAGCTACTTTTCTACTCCAATGACATTAAATAATTAATTAATTCCCTTTTTTACTGCCGAAAAGTTCTTAATTGGATTTTAAGACATTCCTGGATGTCGGAAGTTCCTTTCTCATCATCCCATCCTTAATATATTTTCATCTCAGTTCCAACGAGATATTACATGAAGGTATCCCCTCAAATCATATGATCCAAATAATACCTTTAGTGTAATTATTTCGAGTCAAACAAGGTTGTCCCTTGTCCCCTATATTTGTTTTCATATACATTGACAAGTTAGAAGATTGCTTGGAAAAAGCAGGTTGTGTCGGCCCTACTCTCACTGGAATATTCATCAATATTCTTCTTTATGTTGATGATAGAATTATTATGGAAAGGAGTCCCCGTGATCTTGAAAACCGACTAACAATCCTCAAGGATTTTTGCTCCAATATGGGTATGATTGTTAATACTAATAAGACTAAGGTCGTGATTATTAAATCCAATAAGATCACTTATGATACCTTCGTATATGAAAACAACAACTTGGAGGAAGTGACTTCGTACAAATATCTTGGAATTGATATTCACCACAAGCTCAATTGTACTTATAGCATTGAGAAAAGGATTATTGGGGGATGGAAAGCTTATTATGGGCTTGAAAACAATTGTAAATAAGTTGATCTTTGGATTTGGGATAAGAAGAAACTCCTCTTTGAGACTCTTGTTACACCTGTTATTCTTTATGGATGTGAAGTCTAGGGTTGTAGTATCTCTCGTGAATCCAAGATAAAGATAAAGAAAATACAAAATAATTTTATAACCTATAATCTCAAAATCAAAGGAAATGCACCCTATCTCATCCTCCTCTTAGAAACAATCGTCTCCCCCATTGAGAGCATCGTTATGACTAGATACCTAATGTATAAGAACAAGTTAAACAACACAAAAGATAGGAGGCTTCCTAAAATTTCTTCAAAATCGAGTTGTAACCACCATCGACTCAAGTGAGGATGGGATAAAGATGCTCACTCTTGGCTAAAGTATTGGGGAATCATGGAAGACACCATTTCGCAGAATAAAGATACTATTAAAAAAAACATCAAATCAAAATTTAAGGAGAAAATGTGGTTTGATAAAGAGTTAGAGGAAAAAATAAAATCAAGGTATTATAAGGATGTAATCAACCCTAATCTAGAATATCAAAATTGTCTATCTATTTTGTCAAGTGTAAATTAAAAAATAAGCATTGCTAAGATAAGAACAAATTCTCATGATCCCCATAGTGAAACTGGGCATTGGTCAATTCCTAAAATGCCATGGGATGAAAGAGTGTATCACCTTTGTGACACTAAGAAGGTTTAATATGAAAATCACTTTCTCTTAGATTTTCCAGCCTATACCCATATTAGATCTCATTTTCAAAATATTTGTCACACTGCCAACCTTCCTAACCTCTTAACTCAACAAAAGTATCGTGATCTTGGAAAGCTTCTCTTAATGTTTTTTTAGCACATAAACAAAATTATAAAGAATTGAAAGTAATCACTTACCCTATTAAGGTCCGATAGACTAATTTGGTCTTAGTAGATGTTAATCATCATCATCATCATCATCATCATCATCATCAATTAATTAAAGTATGGTCAACAATAACCCAAAATTATGGAAATCATCAGAATTCCATGGAAACAAGAGAAATTTGTGCATAAATGATCGTGATGATGAAAAATGGTGAATTGACTAGGAGGGGCCTCATACAACTCCTCCAAATTGTCCAACAAGCCTCATAAGTTATCCCCAACTACAGAACATGGGAACCAAAAAATGGGGCCATTACAGTCCTCCCTTCCCAAAGATTGGTTGTCCTCAAGAAATGCCATCATAACCAAATGCTCCACCGACTGAACCAGACTGAAACAAAAAATGATACCATGGTCCCAAACCAATTTGGAATATGTGAAGCATCCTCCACTCATCATGTGATACACAAAGGTACTAACATAAGAGGCCTCTTGAATATGGTCGATAAGCAACAACTTGATAAACCCCTCAACAAACCCCACTACCAAGGAACCAATCTCATGAAGGAAAAACCTAGCTCTCACCTTTGTGATAGTTGTTGGACTATCTAATATTGAAATCCCTAGGTCTCAATAAAAATCTCAAAAATGAACCACCATGTTGACATTGTGCCACTCTTATCATAATCGTTCGACTGTCGACCCCACTCTGCATTATCCTCTCTTGGAAATCCATGTTGACATACTTGTAAGGTCCAAACCTACTACCATGAATATTATCTGGCTTAGGCATACAGGGGAAGTCACGACCTGCAATTCCACTGCTATAATCTATATCGAATATTGGAAAAGGAGGTATATCATGATCACTGGAAATGACCTTGATATTCTCATGGACTCTAAACACCTCTCCACCAAATAACTATGTCACCTATGAAGAAATCACTAGAAAGTTCATGAATTGGTCAAATTCTACATATGTACTATCTGCTCATTGCACTCTCAATGAACCCGTGATGTTATCTATCAACATGCTCATAGCACCAATCTACAAGGTTCTAACACAAAAATTCCCCCGACTACCTTTGATAATCCAAGAAATCATAAGCTACACAAACTCAGTCAACTCCTCAAAAAACCACTCCTCCATGCAGCCAATTCTAAGAATATCAAGAGTAAACTCCTAAAAGAGAAAATTGTCCATCTCATATGCATCGACTACCTGGTTGTAAAACATTGCAACACATGAATCCCAAACTAATCTCTGAGGTGAACCATCATGTTGTTGTTGTTTTTGGACAGATAGTTTTGGATATAATTTGGAGGAAAATACTAATTATGGAGAAAACATGCAGCAGA
Source organism: Picea mariana (assembly GCA_032191745.1). Lineage (NCBI taxonomy): Eukaryota > Viridiplantae > Streptophyta > Pinopsida > Pinales > Pinaceae > Picea > Picea mariana. Next base: position 259,094 of record JASDQU010101556.1, on the reverse strand, counting down.
AGAAGGAAGGCGAGAAGCTAGGGTCAAAGTGCATAGAATAATAAAGAAGAGAATAAATCAAGAAAAGAAAGTGGGAGAAAATGAAGGATAAGAGCTCGACATGCCAAAAGCATAAAGGCATGCAAAAGTAGGAAGACCCACTGTCGAGAAGGAAAAAATAGCATGCAAGCATAAGAGCAGGAAAATTAGCCCGAAAAGAAAGTCAACACGAGTTGTCAAGAGTGTTCATGTGTTGTAATAGGGTTTTGGGATGAGAAAAGTAGGGTTTTAAGCCCTATAATTCTTGTATAAATATGTAATGGGTTGGGAGAATAGGGGTTCCAATTGGTCAATAGTTCATGTTCGGTAAGAAGAGTGATACAATAGGCTAAAAAAGAGAGATTATATGTCTAAATGTTAGGGAGAAGTTGCATAGGGAGAGAGAGGCTTGCACTACAGAGAGATTAGGCTAGATGGAGGAAGAGATAGCAGGATATATCTATTGTAAGCATAGTGTGCAAGCCTGAGGAAATTACAGAAAGAATAATAAAGAATCCAGTCGTTGTGGATGCATCCCAAAGTTGGGTGAACCATGTTAACTATTGTGTTTGCTCGTATTTTATGTGATTGATCATGGGTAATCTCTTGATTTATGTTAGACTAGATTTGGATTCTATGTGGCCACTGCACAATAGTTATGAATGTTATAGTAATTGGTTTATGTTGCAATCTAAAGTATAATGGTAACTAAATTCACTACATAACCAAGGAATAACTAATGCATAATAATGTGTGTAGAAAAAATAAGTAAGAATGAATAGGATGATCACCTCCCATTCCCTCACTATTGTAGAAACTCAGTTCCTATAGACTCAATAGATACCTCGGATGAGTCTTCACTTGCATGCAGGTGATACTAAAAGGGCCAGTGTCTGAAGAGTTTTGTTAGTTAAGACAACTTGAACCTAGGGTCTTAGACTTGTACACCAACAAATTATTTTGTTGTCGAGACCCGGAATCTGTGATTGAGGAAATGTTTTGGAGGTTGACTAAGAAATAAATATCAAAATGGTTAGAAGGGAAGAAATGAGAGTTTGCTCGGAAAGAGAATAGGAACCCTCAGATGAATGACAAGTAATGGATGCAAAGGTATGTGTACACAGAGTTGCATGAGATTTTCTTTGGTGAATTTTTTGTTATTTTGACTAAGTGGTTAGAAATATTAGTGGAGAATATTGGAAGGTATCGAACCACAGTGCTAAGAAACAAGACTCTAGAGTTGGTAAGATAGTTTAATTATGTAATTAATAAAACTTCTCATGCAGTTGATTTCTGGTTGGATAGTATATTAGGAGTATATATTACAAAATTTGTAATAGATTGTACCCATTCATAAAGTGTTGGAGAAAGGGAATTATTCAAAGTTTTGCACGGAAGGTTCATGAAATCATTGGGTACGTGGATAAATATATTTTTTTGTGACAAGTGTTTGATGACAATGGAGTCTATCTGCTAAGGGTCTTCATGCACATATGGGAATTGGGGGATGACAAGAGGATAATCTGAGGAAAGGAGAGAAGGAAGGAATAAATGAAGAAGCAAGGGAGGGAATGAGGATGTAGAGAACCGAAGAAGTTGTATCAGAGTAAGAAGACAAGTTTGGAGTACTACGCAGTGGAAGGAGGTACAAGAGGAAAACTAATAGGGTTGAGAAAGGAGAGTCACGCAATGAGCCAAAGTGGATACGACCTTGTGCATTAGTCCAAAACATAGAGATACCACACATAAAAGGAGAGGAAGACGGGTTCCATTCTAGTCCTATAATAGAAGATTCATTATGTCCTACTCATACTGGATTGTATGTTGAATCCAAAACCCCATGTGCATCTCCACAATCTGATATAACAATTGAAGACTTATCAAAAGAACTTGTAGTTAGCAAAGGAGGGAAAAGTAGTAGAAATAAGAGTAGTGGAAGCAGCGTGAAAAATCAGATTCAACTGACATCTCTTAGAGGAGTTACTACACAAATAAACATGGTAGGGGTAGACAACACCCTCAGAATGCTTGAGTTTCAGGGAGTTGGTTCATAGGACCCATAACAACATCTATTTTTCTGTAAGACAATTTGGGCTACAAAGATTGTCCAAGATGATCCTGTGAATATTATGTAGTTGGAAAAAACATTTAGAGGTCATGTGTTAGTCTAGTACATGAAGTTGCAGATTACCACGCCTACAGGAAAATCCAAGACTTTCGCGTAGATAAGACAAGAATTTTTTAAAGAGTTCAAGAAGCCAAATTCGGAGTCGCAGTACATTATAGAGTTGAAGGAAATTAAATAGGTGCAGACTTAATTAGTCTAGGATTATGACCAAAATTTTAAGGATCTGATGGGTGGACTAATGTTCCATATCCCTGATAAACAACATCAATAATGTTTTATTGAAGTACTTCTACCACACATTTGTAGTCCATTGATTCAACAGAAGGTTGTGTCATACCCTGAAGCTTTGGATATTACAATGAAATTGGAAACATCCCATGCAGGAGACAATGGAGGGATGGTGTAATTCTAGACACAATTAGTTGCTTTGAAAATTCAACTAGTAGAACTTACAAAAGGGAAGGAGAAACCATAACAACTCTGGTGTACCAAGTGTAGGATTAAGGGCCACCACAAGGAATAATGCCCAAAATTTGTGTAGTATTTGGTGATTAGAGCACTGAACTCATTACCAGGAGGGGGATATAGTGAAATATGTAAGAAATGGGGACAACATCTGACTGAGTGTCCATTACTGCAGAAGTATCATAGTAAATCAAGGAACTTATTTTGCAACTTATTCAAGGTAGTCGTACATGAAGATAAGGATTGTCACACATTCAATTTGATGAGGGAGCATACTTCAGATATGTATAGGATTCACGAGGAGAATGTTGCGAAAGAAGGAGGTGGTCAACAATACAATAATCAGAGAGGATTTAATCTAGGAAGCAAAGGAAATTATGGTATAGGTCAAGGTAGAGGAAATTTTGGAAGAGGAGGAAGAGGACTAATAATATGTTACAATTGTAATCAACCGAGACAATTAGCGTGTGACTTCCTGAATTCATGTACAACATGCATGTACTATAGAGAACTGGACCATGCGAAAAAATATTGTCCTCAAGTACTTTCGAAATGTCAGAAAAGAGGGAATCATAACCACAATCCAAATTAGAATGTATAGAAAATATCAGTGGAAAAGCGCAATGAAGGACCTATAATAGTAGTTGTTATGCATGAAGGAGCTAGAACAGGGGTTGATGTGATGAATGGAGGTAAGCATGTTGATCAATGGATAAGGAAGTTTGCAATACCTATGCCAACATTGTATCCTTAGCAAGAAAAGGAGATGTTTCATAGGGAAATAAAGGAGGTACTAGGATAGGATTGGGGAGCATCAACATCATCTACACCCCATGTCCGAGATCGCGTTGTGCTAGAGAAGCCACTTGGGGAGGTAAGCACTTTAAGAGAATTATTGAGAAGTTGCATAGATCTAATGAAATATCAAAATTCATTGAATTAAATATATGAAATGATTGATCAATGTGAAAAATGAAGGGAAACTCCTATCACATAGAGGGTAGTGAATCAAGTACTACATAGAAAGAGGACCAATGGAGAATTCATATTAAGTGCACAGATTGGGGAATACGATGTGTATAACGTTATTTTAGACTTGGGATCTGATGTGAATGTATTACCAAAGTTGACCTAGGAGATGATGGGAAAACTCAAGCTGATCTAGTCTCCTTTTTAGTTAAGTTTTGCAAATCAGCATAAGATAGTTTCAATTGATCGATTGACAGGAGTACCTGTGAACACAGATGGGGTGTGCAGTACAACAGACTTTGAAGTCATTGAGATCGTGGATGATAGTAAACCATATCCAAAACTGATGGCACTTGAATGGTAATTTTATAATTAGACGATCATTAATCTTAAGAGGAGGGAAATGATATTTGAAGTTGGAGACATGAAATTTATTKCACCATTGGACCAAACAGAAGGAAAGAGGTACATAGAGCTAGCAAGAGGGAACGACATTGACAACTTGTATAAAATGACTGTGCATATGGATGATTATATTAACCCCACTACATATGGTGCACTAAGTTGGATAAGTATTATTTTGTGTGCATCAGATTCATAGGAAGGTATGGAACATTGACAATAGAGGATGCACAAAGTATCAACTAGACGATGTGCGCACATAACCCTATCATTGCACTGGATTGGAACAAATCTATTTGATCCACCCATGTATGATGGATTGGTGGATATAATCTTGTTTGTAAAGGAGTTTGAGTTGTAGGTACCTGAATAGAAAAGAGTGTTAGCACTATATGTTGTCCTGAAAGCTAGTCCATCTAGATGGTCAGCTACACACAAATAGGGGATGGAAGATTGGTCACATTGTATAATACTAATGCAAGTGAGATTTCGTATCGAGTTGGAGAATATTGCACAAAATCATATAGGGGAGAGTGATCCAGTAGGTCATGTTGAGTAGTGAAGAACCTTATGGATTTTAGTACCAGAGACAGAATGGATAGACAAATTTATACATACACTGGATAAAATTATGAAGAACTGGTATTTGGAATTGGATATGCACAGATAAAAAACAAGTTTGGATGAGTTGGTTCAAAGGTTCAAGGTAACATTTAATTTTGAACATGAATCCCCATTAATGGATGCAGTGTTACATGATATTTGAACCAATATATTCTTAGAAGAAGGGTCGATGGAAGTGGTACCAGTATGCAGTGTGCATAGATCTATTATGATTGTACATGAGTTATTGTAGTGTTACAATGTTTCTAAGGAAGAACATGATGAAGAATATCCAAGGAATGTGCAAGTACCTAAAACAAAAGGAGAATAGGAAGTATAAGGGCCAAATCTTGAGTATGTTTCGTACACACAACTAATAAAGACGCGGAAGGTAAACATTGGGATGATAGAAAATCCAAAGTTTGTGTATATAGGGGTGTTGATGCAAAAGTGTTCAAACCAAGGTCCTTCTTAGGTTACCAACAAAAGGTACTGAATTAGTCTAGAGTGTTGGCATTTTAATCTTCCTGGGAGGGAAGTAGTCTCACCCGAAGTGCAACTGAGACATTGAAGAGAGGGAAGGGTAAGGAGAATACTTAGGCATACCTCTAAGGTATCAAGGCTCACTATAATCTTTCACATAATAGACTAAACCTGTAACAATACTGAGGAATTCCTAACTGGGAAATAAAGAAACAGATTTGTGTTTCCATTCAAAAGATAGATTTAGGTACATCATACATAACGATAATAAATAAAAATAACTCATTCATGCATTAAGACTGAATATGCAATATGTAGATTCAAAATGTAGGCCTCTGTTTATATTGATAATACCAAAATCTAATACATTGTCTGTATGGTTCTCACCCAGATATCCCTATTCAAAAATACTATAGTATTGGCACATTACATCAGTGACTCTTGTCACACTATCAAGAGTTACAACAGGAACAGTAATAGCTCAGAACTAACATGCTAGGAAATAATGACATTACATCCCTTTCAATAACTTTCCATTATTAGCATTATCATTCTCAGTATCAATAGATTATTACAATCACATTGGTATCCTATAAATAATCCAATATTGTTGGTTAAGAACTCGAAATTTATTTATTTTCTTGATATTTTTGTTGATGTTACATTGTCCCTTTAACCATTTTTTGTTTCTTCCATTCTTGTGTTGTCCAGCTTATCAACAACTTGCACGACTTCCATTCTCCAAAATGAAGTTGCAATATGTTGTGTGCAACTTCTAATCAACAAAAAGAAGGGCCCAACAAGCTCTAACCACAATCCTTGACTCACCCTGAGTCAAGTCTTCAGCTTCTCCGTGGTCTCTAGGTTGTCTTGTTGTTCTTTCTTTCCTTCGGGCTCTGAGTTTCTTTCACTTCTGGCTTCAGTTGTTTATGGTTTATATTTTTCAAATGAAGGGTCCAACTCAGGTACAAGTTTGAGGGCTCTCTTCCTGACCTATTGAAAGATATCCACCTTATCCTGCCACTTTCTGGAAATAAGTGAAGCTTCAACAAAAAAAAAATTGAGTGGCATCTGTGATGCATTCCTTAGGCTTTGATGCAACTAAGGAGTTCCACTCATAGTCAGCATTGGCATCAAATTGATGCATCTGTAGGTATGTTTTATAAACTACTAGTTGAAACTCATGTAGATATTTCTTAGAAACTGTTTGGGATTCATATAATGCATTCAATTCATTATCTTCTTGTTGGATTTTGTCACACTTCTCCTATTGTTCTAGCGGATCCAAGGTGTTGGTTTCTTCTGCATTAAGTGATTGGATATTTGCACACAATTCCTCCAATGTGTGGTTGTGTCTTTAGATGATGCCCATCCAATCACTTACTTCTTTGAAGATCTTAGTGCACTCGACAGTCCGTTTGTGCAAGTTTCCTCTTGCATTATTCCTTTCTAAGACAATCTTCTCCATTTTCTCTTGGAGCTTCTTGGGTTGCAATTCATCTTATTTCTTGTTGTCTTGGAGTTGTGCTTCGATGCTCTCTACTCTTTCTACCAGTTCTAGCCAAGTGACCTGAATCAACTCAATCTTCTCCTCAAGCTCGCTTGTTGTGATAGACTTTGGAAGTTTAGGAACTGTATTATTGACCAGCGTCTAGGTCTCTGATAGTTTTTCTTTGAATTTCTCCACCTTCAGTTCTACCTGGATCATGGAGTGTTCTTGTTGTGTCTATTTTGATTGCACAACGAGTCCTTCCTGTCTCCAAAATTTTGCACCTCTTTCAGCCTATTGAATCCTCTACTCCAGTTGTTCAGTTGAGGCTCTGATTATTCCTACTAGGTGGGTTGTTGGTAGTTGCATGAGCTTGTTGTATGAAGGGGTGACATCCATGGGTACTCGAACTTGCAGTGGAAATATACTAGCCATTGATTGTGCAGAAGGTGTCTCCACCTCTTCTTATCTTGGGGATGGAATTTGCAATTGGTGTGAAAGTCGAGCCTTCAATTCTACTGGGAATTGAGGAAAAGCTTATGTCTTGGCTAGGAAGAGTTGAAACAATTCCACACATAGATGTGGGTTCTGGAATACTGGTTCAAGTTGCTCTTGCAAAGATATTGCACTCTTCCCTGATGTAGTTTTAGGTTCCTTCTGAACCTCATGTTCTTTTTCCTCTTTCTATAACACGGTTTCTATGATTCCACTTATGTGGATGGAACTCTCAACATTGACTATTGAGAGAGGGAGTTGAGTTCTTGGGGCTTGCAGTAGTGGAATAATTTGACTCTCTATTGAAGGCAAAGTTTCTTGGATAGGTACAAATGGAATGACTGACTGACTCGAGATTTCAATGGTTATACCAATGAGTTTTGGTACATGCTCAGGTGGGCTGGGGGGATCCAACTGCATGGGCTCAAGTGAAGTGCTTGGTGTTGAATGGTCATTTCTTGCAGTGGCGATGGGGGTTTTGGGGGTGATGGGGGTTTCTCAGTGATTATGGTTGTGGATGCAATGGTATATGGTTCAGGGTCATCATAGATGTCAATCACTGTTTGGGCCACTCGAGTGGTTGCTCGAGTATGAGGTATGGTCGAGGACATTGGATGAGGTTTCAAAATCTTCATCGAGGAGAGACATGTCCTGGGTTTCTTAACTAGTGGATATCCTATGAAAGTAGCAACAAGGATGTCATTGACATATTTACCTGATATCACATCTTGTTCTGGAAGCTGCGGGAACATCGACAATGTCCTCATCTTTCATTTCAGAGGTTGTGTATCCTCTTCCTCTTCTGATTCTATCTACATCGGGACATTTTTCTTCTTCTCCACTAGGCCAATGCTCAACCCTGCTCCTTATTCCTACCCATTTTTATTCAGGAGCTTTGTAGGTAAGAGGTAGTGCATTCCAGACTTGTGTGGATTGCGCTTGATTCCAGTCCACGACATGAATTCTTTGTCAAAGGTTTTCTCATCTAGGTAGAAGGGGATCCACCTCGAGTGGAATTCTTCTGACTTCATATACCTCGGCCATACGAGAGTTTTGTGGCGATTGAAGCCAAAGGCATGTTCCAGATGTTCAGGTTTAGAAACTCTTGTGGTATACACCATATCTGAGTTGCATCAATTAGTAAATTGTACCACTTTGAGAAAGTGGCATTGTTGAATTCTTGGTTCTCCTGGTCCGCCCTCGAGTGCCAAGGTTAAAAAATTTTGGCAAGGTGACCTTTGTCCGCCATTTCCAACTGTCTCCCCATGGGTGGATTCCATTTCAACATGGAGAATACTATTAATAGGTACCCATATGTAAAGGTTCCTCCTTTCTCCTGAGCTTCCTCACACACTACCAGGATTTCTTCTAATATATAGATGCACTAGTTGAATACAACTCCGTTTGCACAAAAATCAGCTACAAAGAGTGCATCGAGGGTGCATTCACCTTTGTAATAGGACCACATGACCTTGATGGAGATTATATAGCAGGTTGTCTGAACTACTTCTAGAATAATTGGTTCAATATTTTTGGTTCGACCACCTCTATGTGTCTATAACTTCTCATACATGCTAACCTTGCCTTTATTTTTCCCATGCTTGCTTGGTGTTGAGCACTCAACACACCCTAAAAAAATCCTTTATCAATTTTTTACTTTTTGGGTACCACTTGATATTTTGCACTATCTGATTCAATTTCATGTTGAGAATTGTTTTTTGTCTTTGTTTATTTTCATGACTCTCATCACCTTTTCAAGTTGCTTGAACTTATGAAACCCCATGACTAAAAAGACCTTAACACCTGAATAAAGAATCAACAACCAAACACTCCACCCAACACACTCGGAATCGACATTAGAAGGAATTCAAAGAAGAAAAAAGGAACCACTTAGAAAACCATAGTCGCTAAGCGTCAATATCCATCAACATCGGTAGAAGGAAGTTTTGGTTCACATTAAGTTTTTCGCATAAATATATCACCAATAGTTGATTCCCCTTCAGCATCAGTAAAGGATGGGGGGGGACAACCGTTAACTAAGAATGAAAAGATATCGTTGATAGACGATGCCCAACGCGCTTTATCAAAATCAGGGAAAATCCATAAGAATCACAGAAAAAAATATGACGATGATAAAATTTATTCTTGATCGCCGATGCCCGATGTGTTTTTGGCCTCGATACTTTTTCAAGGGAGACGATCTAAAAATCACTTTGATAGTTTTATCGTTGATCGCCAATCCTGGGAACTTTTCGACATCGGCAAGCTAAGGTTTGTTTTAGAATGAATAACTTAAGGAAAGTCCCAACCCTGATTAATACAAGTGATTTAAGTCATCGGTCCTCAACGCCACATGTCTTTACCAGGTACAAGGGTTGTACAGTCTAGTTCCATCCCGAGTCATTCTTGGCTCCCCATGTCTGAGTCACACCCCTGAGTCAACTTTTCCACATCAGCATTGTATGGTAAGACCAATTGGTGTCATATATTTTCACAGGAGGCTACCAACAAAAAAATTCGTTGCACAACCCCGATCCCCGATCAACCCGCTGAAAGAAAGACACGGCGGGACATTTTTAGCATTAGATATGATCGGATTTTGAGCATTTAAGGAGATAATTAATATTTGATCCTGCATTAGTTTCTACCTCATGCGCCAATCAAAATAGTTGTTTAAAATCACTAATATACCACATCAACACCCATGCCTCTGCCGTCAACCCACGATGAATTTAAGTTCTAGAGATTCGATGGAAGATTTATTGAAAATTCACTCATAACCCGAATTGAATGGTCGTTGCGACACGGTAAGATATTTCCTGTCTAAAATCTCTCAAGCCATTGTAAGAGAAATCATTTTGCGTGCAAGATAATTTCAGAGCGTTCGAAGGAGCAAGACGAGCAAATCGAAGGCTGTATCGACAGCGTGATTATCAAAATAACCATTTTTTAACAAGATTCAGAGGTGTGCATGGCTATAATTTATATATTTTTATCCGGGTTTTTTTTTTACACAGTCTCTGAAATTTTATTTTAAGTTGCAAGAACAATGTCTCCAATAAATCCAACCACTAGACGATCATCGAGAGAACCAAAGTTGAAACAACCAGAGGTAGGCAAAGGCTCTTCTCTAGGGATCGCAAAGCAATTGGAATACGTCTTGAGGCCGGAACCTGTCGTTAAGACAAAAATGAAGAAGGTTTTCATCTAGCCTCAGGCCTTTGGCGATACTGAGGTAAGCACTAGGTCCAATATGGCGCTCCCACAGTGGGGAGATCTCTTTAACATGATCATCTGAGAAGAATACCCGGAATATGTCCCACACAGTGATCCAGACGGGTACTTGACGACCAGGTGTTCCTGAACATCCAACGGTCGTATCTGCACATGGTGGCAAGCAGAACCCCAATTTTCCCCTGCATAGAGGTCCTAAAATGGCTCATCGACCACAAAGACACACATAAGTGTTTAATCAATGATGACAATTGTGGGTCTATCGGATTTTTCCTCCCAATAGAAGTTTAGAAGTATTACAAACTCAGAGACCTAGAGGAGCATCTAAACACAGACTTTTTCGTGAAGTTCTATGAACACCAAAACACCAACTGGGTGATGGCTTCATGGTGGAAGGAGGACAAGAAGTTTACCAACCAGAGCACTAGCTGGTATGGGACAACTAACTTAAGGGAGCCATACATCTATTTGATGGCTCTCATCTGCCAATTGTACGGAGAGAAATATTTCTCCAGGTTTTTAGAGGCATGGATGCCTTTGGCATACACAGTTGCGAATGTCAGGTGTAGCTTCAACTGGGGAGGAATAATCTCCAAGCAACTGAGAATTTGTACGCAGCAGGTCCAGGTGCCAAAGGAAGGGGAAGCACCAACATTTTACATGGCTTCATACTTGATCGATGTCATGTGCACCAGAAACATCTTTGTCGGCATGAATCTGAGCTGGAATGTTGCAGAGTTCCCGGTCCACATCTACTTCAACATGCTATGGGAAAATAGGTATAATAAATCCTACTCCCTCATCTGCGATGAATTCATCGCCTGAATTTATTTTATTCTTTTTAATAAGGAATGCCCAAGGCTATCGGTAGCATCCAAGAAGATGATATCCAAGGTAGGCCATTGGTATTTGGATGATCACGCTACCTACATCAAGGTGTTCAGGGATACCAGAGCATCATATCTCCTACCATCTCATGTCCCAAACCAACTTGTCGTAGGAGAAATATGTTATCAAACCATTTTGTAGGGCTGCAATGCCACCCTGGTCAAGGACAAGAAACGAGATTTCATTCCCTATGGTTTCCATGTAGGGTTATACTTGGTAAAGGATACCGCTCAATCCAAAAAAGAAAGGTTGAGCCAACTCAAATTCAGATTCCTGACTGGCCAATTCCATAAGCACAATCCTAGGGGTCTAGTCCTGCAACATGCTTCAGAAGTGTCATCATATTAGTCGTATGCTCACAAAAAGTTTGAATATGAAGTATTTATAGAGAATGCCCAGGACTAGGACGAGGTGGTGCAAAGGATGGTCGACCTGAAAATGAATAGGTTTAAGGCCATGAGCATGGATGAACAGGTGGAAACTATAGATCAATTGGCTCAAGAGGCCCTCTGGGCTAGGGACGAAATTAGAGTAGAAGAGGAAACAGAGGTGCAGAACAGGGGACTAACTATGACACCGAAGGCACAGGCAAGGGGATTGATCCTAATGGAATAGGTGTAGCGAGTAATTGATCAGTTTCGGAATGACCCATACCTCGTGGAAATAACAAGGGTCCCTGTCGACAACCTAGTTGAAAGCCAAGTAGGTCCAAGCAGTCCATATCTAATATAGATTGAAGAAATCAACCGGTTAGATAACCCTGAAGTTACAATGCCAAAGTTCAGATCACTAGAGAACGTTTCAGCTCATCCAGATATAGCAAGGACATCAGGGAGAGAAAGTGCACCAAACCCCCTCCATGACTTAATAGCAGTCTATGATGATGAGGATATTTTGGAGGTTTCCTTAGTGATTCTGGTGCATATCATAGAGGAAAAGGAAACTGAGAAGGAATCTACCCCAACTCTTGATTCTCAACTTCAAGGCCTTCCATAGAATGACCAAGAGGTCGAAAGTGTCTTAGACACTGAGCTACTTGATGTACCGGGGACCCAAGTGGATATCCTGAAGGACGAGCTAGGGTCGGGAAAATAAGAAGAAGAAGTTCCATATCAGGAAATCAACATCTCAACAGTCAATTATCAAGTTAGTACCGAGACTACCCCTGATGCTTCAATTTCAACAGGTACTTTACCTCCCTATGAGAAACAACCAGAGGCCTAAACTTCAGAACACATGGAAGAGGTTCAAGAACCTAGTCTTGAACAGATATACATTGTCGAGAGCCTAGGAAGCATTCTTACCTAGGGAGATCAACAAATCCCCGAACCCATGGATGAGGTTGCTGATATACAAGCCATATCCTATGATCGGAAGAGGAAATCCATCATGAAGAGAACCACCAATAAGAAGAGGCTTACTCTGGATCTCTCCATCCTCATCACCATAGAGGAAAAATTGATTATCACGGAGCATGCCAAGACATCTGAGCTTATCGGCGTAGGGATGTAAATCACATATGCCACCCTGGATAGGGAGAAAAGGGATGAAAAGGAGTTGGTCATTGTGATAAAGGATTTGGAACATCTACACCATTTGGAAAAATATTATCAGGACTCCACATAGGCCACAGTGTTCTTGCAACGTGAATTCCAGGATGCCTACAGTAAATTCACAAATGAGCGACACCTTTTCACTATAGGAATAGCCTATTTTCAAGAAGACACCCTCATGGCACTGGCGACATGAAAATATATGGAAATATGGTATGAGAAATCACAGCAATAAGTGGAAAGGATTGATTACATTAGTGTCATTTAGCAGGGTCGAAACGCCGAAGAGCACGACATTCAGGTACTAAGGGATATCAGCATCGATTGCATAAAGAATTCACTCGAATATTGGGTGAAAATGGCCCAAGAACCTCATCATTAAATCCAAGAGAAATGGGCCAAGTGTGAAAAGAGTTGGACCAAGATCAATTGGGTGATGAGAGACATCGGCCTCCCATAACTCAGCACACCCGATGACTTTGTCAACTTGCATGACATAGTCAGATTACATGTCGAACAAGACTCATCATGGGATGCGGAGATAGAAAAGGTGGCAAACATGGTTCTAGGTAAAGTACAGTAGTTCATGGAACACCGGATCAAGGCTCAGACCATGTTGTAGCAGTTAAGTGCTAGAAGAGTCAAGTATCAAGCATGGGCAGTAGAGATAAAGGAGATCCTTTCGGTCGTAATGGACCAAAACAGATTCTCATATGCCAACACATGTGAGGATCTCTTCGTCAAATGGTCGAAGTATGAGAAGAGTCATCCACTCAAGTGAAACCATTTGATGACTCTTAGAATACTGAGCGATGAAAGCGCCATGTGGCAATGTTTTGTTTTACTTATCTTGCACTTTTTATAGTTATTTTTAGTTAATAATATGTTATAAATAAGAGGGTTGGCCTGTTAGAAGGGGTCGATGGTTTTTTCAAAGACCCTCATTTTTGGATTGTAAAGAACTACTTCAGAGCTACCTTAATTGAGAAATCCTATGTAGGACCGGAGACAAAGTTTTTTGTTTTTCATCAAAAGCGTGTGTGATTGGATCTGAAGAAAAATATTTCTAATTTTATCTCATGAATAGATGTTGTAACGAGTAAGAGACTCTTAATTTGTTGATAAGTTATCTATTTCAATATTTTTATAGTTATTGTCTCTAATGATGAACAATAAATCATTGTGTTAATATGTGATTGATGATTAGAGTTGAGAAAATTATTTTTCTTTCCATCGTTTATTGCATGTATGTTTTCTTCCGATAATCGTATCTCAGTCCATAATTGGAACACCATCATTTTAATGCATTATTACTAGGCTTTTTGTAGGTGTAAGAATCATGGTCTGCATGCCTGAGTATGAGGGTTATCCCGAGCTCATCCTTCCTCAGTAGTTAAGTCCTTTCCCCTTTGTTACAAAGCTGGTTTATACCAGCATTTATCTTGTATCGGTCCCACCTATAAGATAAAATACAAAAAGAGAATGTTCAAAGTGAAGGCAGAGATTTCACAAGAAGACATCTCGTCAATCATTACGTAAATCCCATCGATTAATTGACTAGATTGCAAGATATGGAGAACCATTCCACCATTAAACGCTACAGAGTCTAATTGGGCCTTGGTGGCGGGTTTGGTTCCTATTGTTGAGTTACATGGATTTAGGACCCCTCAACAAAATTGGCGCTAGAAGGAGGGCCTAAAGAATGAATGGATGACAATATTGTTGACATAATATTTCACACAGCCTGTAGATTCAAAACAACCCACGTGCATGGCTAGTCATTCCCAAGATAGCCCACACACATTGAGTACTCCTGAGACGAGTAACTCACCCCAGCAAGAGGAAGAAAATCTATTCCCCGAAATACCTTACTCTCTTTCTCATGAAGAGTTGAACCAGTTCATAAGAATCACAAGAGCGTATGCTCGACAAATTGGAGCACTGCCCTTAGATCTGTTACTTCATCGTAGAAAAAAAGTAAGAAGATCAGTGGTTGATACCCTCGACCAGGTTTTTGTGCAAAAAGTAGAATACATGATATATTTTTCCCTCACCAAAATTGAACACCCTCTTAATCTAATCCCCAAAACACTAGCCGACAACTACTATGAGCCCGACAATTTTTCCGACGAGGAAGGATTTAACTCAGAATGCTCAGTTTCGGGATCGAATGACATGGAAGATAACAATGATCATAATGAATAAAGGGGAAACCCACCTCAGAATAATCAACCTTGGTTTGCTAGATATTCTTTGGACATCCTTGGACAAGTACATAACCTTCCTCGACATCCAGAAAAGTTACTCCCTAAATTTGGCCCTGAAACCCCAGGATTTCCTGAAGACCATATCAAAAAATTCATACTAGCTATCAAACTAATGAATGTCCAACATGAAGACGTAGTATGCAGGATTTTCCTCTATACTTTTGAGAATTCGGCCTCCACGTGGTATTTTAACTTACCTGTAGGATCCATAACTAGTTGGACAAAGTTTCAAAAGGATTTTCTAGATAAATTTGCAGAAGAGACCACTACAAGAGCTTTGATGGACGAGTTGTTCACCACCACCATGAGTTCAAAGGAGAAGGTTAAAGACTCTCATCAACAGTTCACCATTATCCTAAAAAAATTTCAACCTGAAGCTAAACCCACTAAGGAGTTGCAAATCGAAGTGTATGCTAATGCTCTTCCATCTTCTATTTCCATGTTTATGAAGAGGGATGCCAAAACAACCTTAGCTGAGAATTTTGAAGAAGCCAAAACAATAGAGTTCCAAATGAATGGATGTAAAGAAGGCTAGGTCTCATTAGTTAAGAAGTAATTTCAACCTCCAGCTCCCAACAGAGGACTCATGTTGACTAGACCCTCAGGGAAACAAACAAAACAAGGTCCCAAAAAGGGAAGTAGAGACATAGAAGACCTACAATGCATGCTTAAGAAGTTGTCAAACAAAATCATAGAAATGAAAAGAAGTGCAAGGGAAGGAAACCAAGGCCAGAGGCCATATAAACCCTTTTTTAAAATAAATCCACCTTTCAAAGAAATTGAACCCCCCCAACCAAATTAAAAATCAATATGAGAAATGTAACATCTGACTCTTTTTGTACTTGTCACCAAGAGAAACACTCTGAAAGAGACTACCCACAATGGGTGCATGCCATGAATTTGATGGCCAACTGGTTTCTAGATGAGGTTTCCCTAACCGAACAATCAAGTAGCTCAGTTATGAATATTGTTGATCAGGAAGAAGTTGATCCACCGGAATAAATAACCATGTTGTTATGGGACCCTAACCTACCAATGCCTTCTGATGACCTATTTGAGGTTCAAGAACCATTCACAGAAGTCTTGGTTGTGCAAACATGAAGTAGGGGTCAACCTATCTCAAATGAACTTACTATAGCCCAAAATTCGGGAGGAAAACCAGCTCTCGATCACTCGAAAGAACCTTTTGTCCCCCGAATAAATCCTATAAACATCCATACATGAGAATCACCCAAGCTAGACTACAACATAGTAGAATATTTGAAAAAGTTGAACGCAAATATATCGGTCATGGACATATGTAGAATCCCTCAGCAAAAGGACTTTTTGTTACAATCATTGAAATCAATAGAAAATCCTACAACAAGCATTGACCAAGAAGAAAATATAACTCCCAGAGCTCTAAGAAATAAACCAACTATGAACACATTCTCTGAAGATAAGAAGGGAAATCCTTTTGTCCCTCTGTGACTTTTGACATTTGAAGTCTTCAACAAAAACCTCCATAAGTGTTTGGTTGACTCAGGAGCATCCTATAATGTTATGCCATTGTCTATATGCAAGAAATTAAATGCAGTCCCTCTCAAAAGTGATAAACATGTGACACAACTAGATAGAACCCAGGTAAAGGTTATGGGGGAACTCACTACTACATATTGAAAATTTTACGACGACCACTTGTGACGAAAGTACTCTTTCGTCGCAACATGCAAGAGAAAAAGTTCATTTTTTATAAATCTACCCCGTATTCGTCGCAATCTCGATGCCTGCAGTTTGACTAAATTATTATGGTCAATGTTCATCTCAAGAGCTTCGACTTTAGATTGTCCGTCGCTCTTGCAACGAACTTTGACCATAATAATTTAGTTAAAATTTACCGTTGAAAATGACCTAAAATAAATAGGTGGAAAAAAAAATATTTTTAGGTCACTATTGTCGCAATTTCGATGATAGTAACCTAAAATTTTCCTATAAATATTTGACGATTTAAATATGTTGCAACAATCTTGCTATAACAATGACGGTTCCAAAAGGGTATTTTTGTGTGGAAAAATCTCACAGAATGTTGTTAGAGGTGGGGAAAAAAGTAAAGTGGGTGAAAAGGGTGATGGTAGATGTTATTTCCCTTGTAAAAAATGTTGCCTCAGATGTCCCGTAAGAATTTTAATAGCAACAGCTACAAAACATTGTAGGAAATAGGGTCACATTGATGACGGATCGAATGAATATCATCCCATGATAATTAGCTATATATTCATTATCTTTTTTTATTTTGTCATTTTATATAAAATTATATATATATATATATATATATATATTGTTTGAATGTTTGTTATAGTATACACTAATTTTTCATGATTGTTTGTAATTATAAAGTTAGAGTTGCCCTCTAACTTTCCACAGAATATTGCACCAAGTATTAGTAGAAATGATTTTGTACAAGCTAAGGAACATCATCATGACCAAGAAAATGATGATCTCATGGAAGAATATGATGGGACAAATCAAGTTAATGATCCCATGGAAGAAGATGATGGGGCAAATCAAATGATCCAAGATTTGTTTTCGTAGTCGGATGAGGATGGGGAAAATGTTGGTATTTATGATGAACCTCTATTAGAAAAGGCAAATAAACCACTTTATGAAGGATCAAGAGCAAATCTTCTCTCCGCTACATTGTTGCTGGTGAACTTAAAGGTTATGAATAATTTGTTGAACACTTGTATGACACAGATACTAAGGTATGTAATACGTTTCATCTCATACTATACATAAATGTTGATTTTTTTATATTTGTTTTTAGTGTTAATTAATGTGTAAAATAAGAATGCATTTTTTACGATTAATATTCTTACATTAACTAGTTGTTTGTTAAGTTGTAGATTGTTAGGTGAATTTTTGTTACCATCGTCAAATATTTTACCTCGCACATATCGAGGTTTGCATGCCATTATGAAAGACATTAGAATGGATTATCAAACTATAGATGCATGTCCTAATGACCATATTATATATTATGGACAACATGCTTCGAAAACTGAATGTCCGTAGTGTCTTATCAGTAGATATCGAACCAATCAAGTAACAAAAAGGCTGCCTCGAAAGGTTCTTCGTCATATTCCCATAACTCCACGTTTACAGTGATTGTTCAGGTATGAAAGCATAGCACAATTTATGGATTACGATGCACATAACAAAAGTGAAGATGGTGTTCTTCGAATGCATGTTGATGGTTCTACATTTAGGGAAATTGAGGAAAAATGGGAATATTTCAAGGATGAACCTCATAATGTTAGGCTTTCATTGGCAGTTGACGGTGTTAATCCATTCAAAGAGCTTAGGTCTATTTACCCAGTGTGGCCTATTTTTGTTATCAACAATAACATTCCTCCTTGGATGTCAATAAAGAGGGAGCACATAATGTTGACAATGATTGTTCCAAGTATTTGTTTACATCAATTTTTTGAATTTAACATTTTCATTTGTTTCAATTGTTGCATAATATATTTTGTTTATTTATTTAATTATATATATTACATGATATCATTCCTTTAGTAATTATGTGTAATTTCAAACAATTAGGTAAGTACCAGGTTAAATATATGAATGTATATATCGATCCTCTTATCGACGAGCTACTAAAGTTATGGGCTAGCATCACAATGTATGACATATGTAAACCAATCGGGGAAAAGAAATTTAAATTCCGTGGAATACTTTTATGGACAATTCATGATGCCCCTGGACTAACACATTTTTGTGGTATGTATAAGCATTCTAAAATTGCTCTTTAATACTATATAATATTTTAATGTTATCATGGTGTATATTTACTTTTTAAATAATCTCATCGTATAATTGACATTA
>JASDQU010101556.1:216666-228081 GCA_032191745.1 Picea mariana | reverse complement strand
TGTTCACCACTCTGTAATTTGATTCAGTTCAGCTTAGCTATTGAGAACTGTCATCTTCTTGTGTAGCTCATGAATGTGAATTAAATGATTCTCTGCTATCTTGTATGACCCTACATGTCTGTGTACCTGGTTATCTTGAATAGTATTCTTCACACCTTATTTCATTACTGTAACTAATATTTGGTCTCTAAAAGCACTGGTTTATTTAGATGCATAATAAGTTGTCCTTGTATAAAGCCTTCCCAGTTATCCCATTGTTCCAAACACTTTGATTATCAAATTTCTTAAGTTACCAAGCATTCTTAGCCTACAACCCTAAGGAGTTTCTTGGAGTGATAACACCTTCCTTTATCTATAGATCAAAATTTAATTTCATTACTAGATGTTGTAATATGGAGGAAACTAGTGTGTCCTTTAATTGATGTATTAGCCAAAATAAGGTTAAATAACAACCAATTTCATTCTATATGTATTGTTGTTGATATTATCTCTGCTCTATATATATTACTATTTTTTTTATATGATAAATATGTTCCAAAAAGGGCTGAAAATTGTTTGAGAACTTATTACATCAACAACATCATTAAAACACTATAGTAGAAAAATTGTTTGACGAAGTGTCTAGAACACACAAAGTGAAAATTTCAGAAAAACATTTAGTAGGGAAATTTCATGTTCTCATGGTGTCGATTCACTATCAGCAAGCATCCATAGTCTTGATAGAGTCACCCTAATATCACAAATATTTCTCTGTTGGATAGATGGTTTTCATTGATGTTGTTGGATAATTGGTTGTCATTGATGTCAACAAAAGTGGTTGTCATTGATGTCAACAGATGTGATGGGTGAATTTGAAGAAGTCTACAAGAATCCCTAGAGGTGTGGTTAGGAATCTTGAATATGTTTAAGGAATAAGGACATGAAGGATATTGTAAATGTAGGTAACACACTCATAAATGGATATTCCTTGTCATGATGTTTCCAATGATATGTGGTACGTCATGTAGCTCCTCATAGTTGAGGAGTTATGAGGTCATGAAGTTGGAAGCCTCAAAGAATGGTTAAGAAGCCCCTAAATGGTTTCAAGTAATTAATTAAAGAGCAAAGTCATTATACCAAGAAAGTACAGGTCAGCCCTAAAGTTAAGGAATAAAGTCAGTTGGAAAAGTATAAATATACTTCAAGAATCCTCTCATTCTTACATAGACAAATTTATTGAATATATTCAATGTGAGAACACTTGATCTATTTGGAAAATATGAGGTATCAAGTTTGAGGAAAAGAAGGAAGTGTGAAGGAGGAAGTTTCAGGACTGTAGAGGAAAATGAGGGTTTTCTGATAAACCCTATTTTGGCTAAACCCTGTAGGTCAGACTATTGGCATCCCACCATGACTCAAATATAATAACTATATGAACCATGTCATGTGTTGAACCAAATATAATATTTATCCTCACTCAACCAAGCAACCAAGATATACCATATCCAAATATCAAACCAACCATACCAAGTATGCCTCAAGCATACACCATATCATGACAAGAAGTAAGCATAAAAACAAGTATATAACCATACCAATACCTCTTAATATGACCTGAAACATTAATATGTTAACTTGTAGACTTCCTTTAGACCTTTGGGGACCTGGTACCGACATCTACTCAAACCTTCATTAGATTTTCACATATAAGAGACCTTATCTTCTATAGCACACGGATATCCGTTATTTCCTTCACTACAACCCACATACATCTACTCCCTTTTGATATGAAACCCATGGATACCTCATAAACTAGGGTTTGCTGCAACCTCAAAACTTTCTCCTTCGACCTTCCTTTGCTACCTCAGAAAAATGTCGTCACAACCTTATCAAAAGATCACTAGTTCACAAGATAGATAATTAATGAATGACTATGTGAGTGTACTTGTGAATGAGTCCTTGAGGTTTTTATATACTTTTTCAAAGTAACCTCTCTCCTTACTTTAGGGATTTCACGTTGCAACCACTTTACCCTTTTACTACGACTTACCCTTTTACTACGACTTGTAACTAACTAGGCTTTACAAGGCCATATATCCCTAAATGTGAGAAACCACATGTAATTCCACATATCACCGAAAACATCACAAAATGCACTATCCATATATGATAGTATTCCCTTCAATTACACTGTCCATCATGTCCATATTCCTCGTTCAACTTTAGGTACCAAAACCACACCATTGGGGCTACCAAAATTATTCAAGGGTTGACATAAATCTCTAATATCACTCTCCAAGGGTTGATATCAATGACAACCAACTTTCCAAGCCAACTTCCCAACAATCTCTCCCTTCGGCATTGATGGAAACACTCAGGCATGGAAAGCCATATGCTCATCCTCCCCCTGTGAGCTTCATTACCCTTGTCTTCATACTTCTTTCTCTCCATCTCCATGCATTTCTCTTTATCTCTCCCCCTTTGACATCAATGGAAAAGGGTAATCCTCTTCTGGGACTACTCCCTCTATCTACAAGCCACTCCTATATCTACATATATTTATCTTCATTCTCCTTTCTCATGTAGTTCTATGATGTATATATGAAAAGCATTCAAAAATTTGTTTACTTGAAGTTCTTAGAGAATTTTGTTTGTCTGATCTCTCCCTATGTCTAGTTAATATTGATGCTGAGTGGATCATTGTGGGACATAAACTACTCCAAGTTTCTGTTGCATATACTCAAAAGGTTCCCTTGCAAGAATTTTGGTGAAGATATCATAATCTTCTCTTTTGTCCCGACATAGTCTAGCTTGATGTTTTTCTTTGTATCTTTTTCTCGTAAGAAGTGATACTTGATTTGAATGTGCTTGTTGGCCCTTGGTCATGTATTAAGGAAAAAAGAAAATATTAAAGAAGAATAAAGACAAAGTATGAAGTGCGTGGAAGACACACAAACCGAAGAAGGGTTGAAGTGGTTAAAGAAGCATAAAAGAAGGAACGAAGTAAAGGAAAGAAATTCGTTGAAAGAGAAGATCAAGGAAGACAAAGAAGAAAACAAGATAGATTATGGACAAGTCAACAAGTAGAAGAAGACACTAATGGGTGCTTTGAAACACCTCGTGGAGAAGAAAGAAGAACAGGTCGATGAAGTCCTTAAAATGCAGGTTATGTGGACCTAGGGTTTTGGCACCTAGGCTTTGGTACATGGTTTTCTAAGAGTCATGGAATGTATAAGTAGAGGTCTAGAAGAGTTGAAATGAGGAGGTGAGAGTGGTTTTGGGATGTAGAAGTGTTATATTTTAGGGTATTCTTGTAATTTTGGGTCTTCAACTGGGTGCAAATATCGACTCTGTAGCTGGGTGCACAGGGATAGGAAATAAAGAGGAAAGATAGAGAAGGATCTGCAACTAAGTGTGCAGATAGAATTTTATATATTCATCTATTGTATCAATAAACATAGTTCTGTGGACGTAGACCTAGGGAGAGGGTTAACCACGTAAAATCTTGTTGTTCCATGTGGTTGATGCTTTGTTATTTACTACCTTTTACACTGTTATTGCACTATTATTTTTCTTGTCGAAGTTAAGCATAATATTGTTAAGAATCTCTAGGATATTTTGCGATGTTGTTTTGGAATAATCTTGCATTTCCTCTGGTTGTAGACACCTATGTCCTACAATCCCCCTATTTCTACTTTGGGTGAGACTTCATCTACTTCATAGGTGTTGTTGTAAGGGACAGTAGTTAGGTTTTGTTGGTGACCTGTTAGATTTGAACCCTGGGTCTGCCCCTGTGCCAACAAATGGTTCCCATTTAGCAGCACCAAGTAACCAGAGTAACTAGAGTAACCAGAGTAATCAGAGCACTTAGAGTACTGTCACAAGAATTTTAGTACAGACTCAATCGAGAAACCAATGAAAATCAATGGTAGATGAAATGAGGTTACCTATTTTCATAGGAGATGAATCTGAGGATACTGAACAACACTGGTTCTTATGCGAAGTTGTATGGAGAATTAAGCAAGTCACCAATGAAGTTGTTAAGAGAGATCAGTTTAGTACTACCTTGAGGGATCATGCACTAAGCTGGTATATGAATTTTGCTATAGCATATCTATAGCCTAGAGCATTGAATGACATTAAGACTGCGTTGAGTGCAGAGTTCAAGAAGCCCATGTCAGAGTCGCAGTGCATTACAAAGTTGAAGGAAATCAAGAAGAAGGTGACTAAATCTACTTGGGAATTTGATCAGAGGTTTAATACCTTGACTGGCTGTTTAAGTTTTTAGATTCCAGATGAACAACATAAGGAATGGTTCATCACTGCCCTCCTGCCACACATTAGAGTTCCTCTAATGCAACATAAGGTCGCTTCATAGGATGAATAATTAGAGATTGACATGAAACTAGAAGAAATCCCTGTAGGAGAATCCAGTCCAGGTATGTGTCAGATTTTGAATCAATTAACTAGTTTATCTTTACAAGTTGAAGACATGAAGAAATACAGAGGAAAATAGAAAAGAGAAGACATTTGGTGTATCAGATGTAAGGCTGCCACACATTAGAGTTCCTCTAATGCAACAGAAGGCCGCTTCACAGGCTGAATCATTAGAGATTGACATGAAACTAGAAGAAACCCCTGTAGGAGAATCTAGTCCAGGTATGAGTCAGATTTTGAATCAATTAACTAGTTTATCTTTACAAGTTGAAGACATGAAGAAATACAGAGGAAAATAGAAAGGAGAATACATCTGGTGTATCAGATGTAAGGAAGAAGGCCATGACAAAGAKAATTGTCCTTTATTTAGGAATACTTGGCCTCTGGAGCTCCTAACCCTTTGAAGCAAGCTACTTTAAGATGGTTCGAGGTATGTAGAACTAGACATCACCTTGGTGAATGTTATTATATGYAGAAATATGTCCACACACCCRCCAATATTTATTGTACATTATGTAAATCTATGGGGCATTATGAGAAGGACTGTAGGGCCTATGACCTCATGCATGAAAGGTCAAGGGATGCATATAGAATTCAAGGAGAATTATAGGAAGAAGGGAATGTTGCACAGTTCAATTCCCCATTAAGAGGAAGCTTCAACCCTCGTGGTGGGTTCATAGGAAGAGGACGATGTGGAGGCATGGGTCGAGGTTGAGGTCAAATTATTTTCTATAACTGTGCCCAACTAGGTCATTTGGCAAGGGATTTCTAGAACCCTTGTACTAATTGCAGCTATTGTAATTCATTTGACCATGTCATTGAAGACTGTCCAGTATTGTTAGCTAAAGTTAAGGAAAGACGAGGTGGAAACTAGCAAGTCCAAAAAATATCAGTTGAACCTCGCGGTGAGGAACCCAAATTCCTTGTTATTACTAGAGGAGGCGCTGTCACAGGAGAAGATAGGGTGACTCCAGGAAAGACTACAGATGGATCATGGATCAAAATAGCTTTAGAGAAGGTGCCATTGTTTGATCAAAGGAAAGAAACACATACTTTTGAATAAGAAAGAAGAGAATTTGTAGGTGAACAGGCTTCTTCATCTAGGGCACAATCAGAAGTAAGGGAATGTGAAATGTCTCCAACATTTGATCAGTCTGCCCCACCTAGACAAGGAAAAGAGGTAAGAAAGCTTGTAGACTTCTTGTATACTTGTATTTATTTGATTAAAGATGAAAGAGCGTTGAAGAAACTACAACACCTGATAATACAATATGAAATTGGAGGAGTAGATCCTCTGCTGAGTAGAGCTGTGAATCAAGTTTCTAGAAAAGGGAGGACAAGCAAGGAACTGTACATTAGTGCTCAGATTGGAGACTATGACATGGACTATGTGGTCCTCGACCTGGGATCAGAAGTAAATTTTATGAGGAAGCAGACTTGGGAATTGATGGGAAAACCTAAATTTATTTACTCTCCCGTTAGGCTCAGGATGGCTAATCAGTAGGTGGTGAGCCTATGTAGAAGACTAGAGCATGTCCCTGTGGAAATCGACGAAGTGAAGACAATTATATACTTCAAAGTGATCGAGATTGTTGATGATAGCGTTCCCTATCCTGCGTTGTTGGGTATTGATTGGGATTTCAACAATTTGACTATTATTGACCTAAAAAAGAGAAGAATGACATTTGAAGGTGATGGCCTTAGGGTCATTGCATGGTGCAGAACCTCGAACCCTCAGGCCGAGATTTGCACAGGATCATTCTGAATCTGCCTCTTAAGTCTAATTGACTCTTTGGTTCCCTCACTGGGAATCCCACACACACAATGGTGTTTTCCACAGGTCCTTATGAGTGCGCCCATGTGATCAAACATAAGGTATCACCCAAATATCCTAACCAAAATAAATTTGCACCCTTTGCCAAATTGGGATTTCGGGTTTCACGATATCGCGATTCCTGTTGTCGAGTTTTCAGTTTTTCAACCCGCCGAAACCTGAAATGCCGAAACATCGAAATATTTGGCCACGCCCTTCCGCACAACTGTATTGCGTTTCATGACTTGGGGAATTCCGGAACAAAGAACCTCGACCCCTTGTCTTCGAAAATGCCGAAATACCAAACCCTAATGCATTCAACAAAGGATGGCTCCCCAACAGGACTTTTCACCTTTTTTGGGGTTTTGGACTTTGCGATTTCTCGAATCTTGACGCGAGGCTTCTTGACTCTCCAACCCCCGAACCTCGAAATGGTCAATGAAGATTGACTTTGCCTTTTTAACGAAAACACACCACCTGTCTAGTCTAGCTTCCTGGCTTTCGGGACTTGAACAAACCTTTGATTGCCGTCCCTCTACCACTTCTAAACCTCGAATTCTGAAATGGCACCTTCCATAGGGTCAACGGCTAAAAAGCCTCCGTTTGATCTAATGACCCAAGTTGTTTCGGGCTTTCCAGTACCGGGAGTTTGAAACTCTCGATCCCAAAATACTACCTCCTCTGCTTCCTGACACATGAAGTGTCGAAATATCGAAATTCAAGCCAATGTCCTATCACGACTCGCGACTTTGGGATTTTCGCTCCACTATGTCCTGACTCCTTGGTAACAGGACCTCCAAAATACTAAAATCCAAACTTCTGAATTTTCGAAAGTTCTTCTCCTTGCCTTCGCACGCGATAATCTAGTTCGTGTGTCGGGAGTTCGAGAAACCAAAGGTTTTGGCTCACACTCTGGACTTACAAACTCCGATTTGCCGAAATGATCCTGACGGCTCCACTATCACGATCAACAGTCCACGTTGAGTCTTACCTCCAGAAGGGTGGATTCATCCAACACTTAACCTCCTTGTAGCTTTGCTGAATCCCACAGTCCTCACGACTTCGCGAGTTCTCCAAAGAGAATTTCAACCGCTTGTTTCTTCCTTGAAGACTTCTATGAAATGAATCAGTGTTCCTTGTCTGAACTTGGCTTCTATAAAGCGACTTCACTCCATCTCCCTTTTAACACTTCAAAGTTGCTAACCCTTCTGAGCTTTTAATTGCAAACTTGAGTCTCAGAAGGACTCCTGCATGCACTCCTTGCGACAATCTTTCAAATACTTCAAAGTATTTGATTCTTCGACTCTGTGCACCTTTTGCAGCAACAATCTTTCTCTCTTTAACCTTAGTTTTTAAGTTATAAGGCTTCAACTAGCCTGCGCACACCTTGCATGAAACTTGTGCTTCACTTGTACTTTTGTTGGAATGAGAACAATGGTATCCCTCCTGAGCTTTCAAAGATAAACTCTGAAAGCCTGTCAACACACTCCTTGCAGACGTTTCACTGCACTCCTTGCAGGAACTTCTCTCACTCAGGAAGAGAAACAATTGAAACTCATTCTCTCTCTCTCTTTCAGACTTCAAACATTCAACATGAAATCACACATTCAACACAACATTGGAACAAATGCATAAACAGAGAGAATAAAACAACTGTAAGAATACTATTCACCATGTATAAACATAAAAAATCATAACACCATGAAATCTGATTCAAAGCTTCTTATATTAATTCAAGCCCCTGTACATGGGTCTTTCTCTACAACTCTCTGCTACAACTCTCTCTCTCTTTTTTTTTTTCTAATGATACAACCACTCCCATGTTCAAAGGTGAGGGTGTCTATATCCATTTTCCCACCTATGCTTCTAAAACTGTCTAATCCATAATTCAAATCTACCTACTTTCATTAACTGGGCTTAACTACCTTTTACATTGATAGATGAGAGCAAATCACTCACGATCTGTTTACAACAACTAGATATAAATGCAAGTACGCTTCTAGCTATTACATTAATATCCTCTCTTTAATTTTTCAAAAACATTTCAAAACATGTAAAATGTGTCTTGCGCTCCTTCAGCTGTCTTCCGCCTTCATGTTCGCGTGGTTGGCTGCTTACGATGCTCCTGCATCATACTCCCTCATTTGAAAATTTTCATGAACTCCTATTCATGAGCTCTTTCACGGTGTGTCCATGCTTATGAATTTGTAATTCATCTTCCCAACTAGCATCTTCAATTGGATGTCCCTTCCATTTGACCAAGTATTCAAAATACTCCCTTCTCCTGGTCTTTCTACTAATTCTCTTGTCAATTATGCTTTCCATTTGCAGCTTTTCAGCTACAGGCATTTGTTTTTTCCATTGAACTTCTTTCTATTCATCTTCTGCTCCTGCTTCTTCATCTCTGTAAGGGTGCAAATCCGCAACATTGAATATCGGTGAGATTTCGATCCCATCGGGTAATTCAATCTCATATGTGTTTGCCCCAAATTTCTTTAAGACTCTGCACGGTCCAATCTTTTTCATCTTCAGCTTGTTATACGTTCCCCTTGGGAACCTCTCCTTCCTCAAATGCACAAGAATCAAATCACCAACTTCAAATTGAAGTTCTCACCTGTGTTGATCTGCTCTACGCTTGAATTCTTGACTTGAACTCTGCAATCACTCCTTGATTTGGTTGTGAATCTCCTTCATTGCTTCTGCAAAGTCCTCTGCACTAGCACTCCTTAATTCATTTTGTTCCGAATCTTTCAATTCAGAAACTCCCCTTGGCTGCATTCCATATATAATCTAGAATGGACTCTACCCTGTGCTTCTGTTAAGAGAATCATTATGAGCAAATTCTGCCTGTGGCAGAATGTGATCCCACTGACTGTGGTGTTCAGTCACTAAGCTCCTCAACAAATCTCTTAAGATCCTGTTCATGACTTTTGTCTTCCCATCCGTCTGAGGATGATATGCTGAGCTAAAAGACAAACTTGTCCCCAACTTTTTCCACAAAGTCCTCCAAAAATTTCCAATGAACTTGGTATCCCGATCAGAAATGATACTTTTTGTCAAGCCATGAAGTCTGACAACTTATTTGAAAAATAGGTTCACAATATGAGTTGTGTCGCTGATTTTCTGGCATGGTATGAAATGTGCCATCTTTGAAAATCTGTCCACCACTACAAAGATTGAATCACATCCTCTTTGTGTCCTTGGCAGTCCCAATATGAAATCCATGCTCACTGCGTCCCACGACCTTTCTGGTATGGGTAATGGTTGGTATAACCCTGTGTTCTACCTTTTTCCTTTCGTGTGCTGACAAATTCTACACCTGTCCACAAATTTCTTAACATCTGTCCTCATTCCTGGCCAAAAATATGAGCCATTCAACTTTGAGAATTTTTGTCATGACCGAAGTGTCCGACCAATCCTCCACTGTGTTTTTCCTTCAGCAGATTCTCCCTCATGGAGCATTTTGGAATACA
Organism: Picea mariana; assembly: GCA_032191745.1. Classification (NCBI taxonomy): domain Eukaryota; kingdom Viridiplantae; phylum Streptophyta; class Pinopsida; order Pinales; family Pinaceae; genus Picea; species Picea mariana. The sequence goes on along the minus strand of JASDQU010101556.1, from coordinate 218,379 downwards.
TAGTTGATTTCCCCTGAATAATAATCCATCTTGGATCATATATTCGGTCCATTGGCTTCTGTCCCTGAGAACTGGATTCTCAGATGCCTCATACGCTTCCTTAAAATCTGGTTCATCCCTATACATTTCTTTGAGGTTATCAAAACCCAAAGTTTTGACTCTGAATTCTTGCATAAGTAAACGTTTCCTGCTCAAAGCATCAACAACTTTGTTAGCAGTTCCAGAAATATGCTTAATCACAAAAGTAAAATTTTGCATGTATTCAACCCATTTAGCATGCTTTTGGTTCAACTTGTCCTGTTGAGTCACGAATTGCAAAGTGTGATTATCGCTGTACAAAACAAACTCCTTAGGAACCAAATAGTGTCTCCATTTCTTCAATGCTTGTATGACTGCATATAATTCTTTTTCATTTGTTGAGTATTTGACCTTCGCTTCATTCAGTTTTTCACTGAAATATGCAACCGACCTATCGTCTTGGCTCAAGACCGCTCCAATTGCAAACCCACTTGCATCACACCCAACCTGGAATGTTTTGCTAAAATCTAGCAAAACCAAAATTGGCTGCTCCGTGATCTTCTTCTTCAGCAGATTGAAACTTTTCTCTACTTCCTCTATCTAGTGAAAAGATTTATGTCTTTTCTTCACTGTATCCATCATTGATGCGCTAATCCCACTGAAATTTCAGATGAATTTCCTGTAGAAACTAGCCAAACCATGGAAGCTTCGAGCTTCAAACACACCTTTCGGTGATGGCCAATTCTTAAGCGCATTCACTTTTTCCGAGTCCATTTTCAGCTCATTTGCAAAGATAAAAAAACCCAAATAAATGAGTTATGTCCTCATAAATGATGATTTCTTCATGTTTATCAGCAATTTCTCTTGTTGTAATCTCCTCATTACTGCAGCTAAATGTTTTAAGTGCTCTGCTTCTGTTTTGCTGAAAATTAATATATCGTCAAGATATACAATGACGAATTTTCCTATGAAATCCTTCAAGACTTCATTCATCAATATCATGAAAGTACTGGGTGCATTCATTAAGCCAAATGGCATGACAAGCCATTCATACAGCCCTTCATTCGTCTTGAATGCCATCTTCCATTCATCACCTTCCCTCATACGAATTTGATGATACCCGCTTTTCAAATCGATCTTTGAAAAAAACTTGGCTCCACTCAAGCAATCCATCAAATCGTCCATCCTTGGTAATGGAAATCTGTATCTGATGGTAATCTTATTGATTTCCCTTGAGTCTGTACACATTCTCTAGCCTCTGTCTTTCTTTGGGTTGAGCACTATTGGAATAGCGCATGGAATCAAGCTCTCTCGAATTAATTCTTTGTCCATTAAGTCCTGGACCTGTCTCTTAATTTCTTCATTTTCCTGTGGCGTCAACCTGTACGCTGCTTTGTTTGGTAAACTGGCTCCAGGTATAAGATCAATGCGATGGCTTATACTCCTGATCGGTGGAAACGAACAAGGTAGTTTGTCCACTACTATATCAGCGAACCCTTCAAGCAACTTCTAGATTTCCTCTGGTAAATCATCCACTCTTGTACTGGTCAAAACAATTCTAGTCTTCCTGATCACAATAAATTGTGTGTCTTCCTTCTTATTAACCTCATTAAGAAGTTCCTTCCCACTCATGAGAAGTACAGTGTTGCTCACCTCTGTTTTCACTTCTTGGTTCTTAATCGGCAACAACATGTG
>JASDQU010101556.1:192915-207209 GCA_032191745.1 Picea mariana | reverse complement strand
ATATAAAATGGCTAAATGATTTAAGAGGGAGAAGGCTGACTCCAACCTCTTCCATCACTGTCTGATTAAAATCATTATTGTTCATCATTTGAGGTTGAGTGGTGACTGTTGGGAAGTTTTCTTATTGAGGAATGGCTTTTCCACTCTTGAATGTGGTCTAGTGGACAAGAATGTGGTCACTGAAATTCTTGTCGGGCTTTCCGTGCCACCTCCTACCCTCCTACCCGCTGTCGAACCCTCGTCCTACCCCAACACTGACCTACCCGACACCCTGCCTGACCCATGTTCGAAAAACAATGCTAAGACTGTTAAGAGGCCTACAAGAAAAAAGGGCAAAGGTAAGACCGATGTCAATAGAAAAGGCAAGAAGGCTGCACGCTGGGTATCTAGGTGCGCTCGTAATAAGCCCAAACAAAATGCAGACCAGAAGCCTATTATTTTGAGTGAAGATTTGGATTCTGAGATAGAGCAATTTATGACCGAGGAATACCCTTACTCTCACGGCCTCTATTCTGTCGAACCCTATGACTACATATCCAACCTCCCATTGTGCCTTAAGCATAACCCTAACTTCCCCAGGATCAAGTTTGACAGTGGAACCCCTGGTAATTTAAAAGATGCCTCACCTGTAATGCCATGGCCTGATCGACCACAATGCGATGAATGCAACTCATGGCTCCAAAGATACTATACAGATGTCCCTATGTTGCAATCCAAAATTAAGTCCTTGGAGGACCGGGTAACTGTGTTTTCTAAGGAAAATGATAGACTGCAAGCCAACGATAAGAGGCAAAAGACCACGGGTTCTATCATGTTCAAACATGTTGAGGCAGCCACTGCCATTGTTAACTCGAAATTGTCCTGACCGAATCGTATCTCTACAGCCAAGGTATGTTATTTCAACATTGATTTTTGAATGATTTGGTTTGTTTTGAATTAGCATAGCCGATTGTGTTTGCTCTAAATTAGTTTGATATAGTTCTGTTTTGTTTGAATTGATTCAAAAATGATTCTGTTAGTTTCGAATTGGCATAAACGATTGTGTTTGCGTTGAGTTAGTATCAAAGATTTGTTTCATAAATCGAATATAGTCTGTTTCAATTGAATTGATTCAATACGATTTCTTTTGTTCTGAATTGGCATAAAAGATTTGGTTTGTTTTAGAGTGAATGATTTTCTTTGCTTTGAATCAGTAATTAAGGGTTTGTTTGATAGATCGCATACATTTCTGTTATCATTGGATTAATTTAAAACGATTTTGTTTGTAAATATGACTAGCTACAGAATCGTGAGATTCTGTAGCTAGTTATAAAATTTGGATTTTTGTTGATTTTACAATTAAAACACTATCTAAAATTGTTTACTCTTGCCCATCTATAGGTACACATAAATTTCAATGGGAATTGGATCTGCTGTGGCAGTTTAGAACATGCTTTTTGTTACATAGTTTAGGTTTAGGTTGTTAGTCTTAGGCAGAAATAGGAATCTGGGAGATTGTTCCCATATTTTTTGCAAACAATTTTGATGATTTCCACAGGGATTGTTTCACCTTGTGTCCTTTAAATAATTATTATTTTTTGTAAACAATCCATCACTGTTGGGAGAACAGAGACTATGGACTTATGATTATACAGACTCGAATAGAAGTGGATTTGTTGTACGGCTTTAGCTTCAATTTATCTTACTTTTGTTCAAGTTTTGTGCATAACAATTTGTAATCAGATTATTGACTACTTTCGATATCAAGATTTGTGACAGGTTGATGCGTTATGATTTAAATTTTTTCCATATTTGATGTATCTCATTTTACTCACAGCAATTACTCTGTTTGAATTTAATGAATAGAAGGTTTATCTTCTTTGTTAAATGAACGGTTATGTACAAATCTTCGCACTGGGATTTATCTAAATGGGATGATCTGTAAATTATAAAATTGTTGTTGTTTTATGTCTTGTTTGTTCTATCATTCTTATTCAAAGAGCGTTGTTGCTTCCCATTTATGTGAAGCTTGTGGAAAATCTGGTGCGGGTTTCTCCCATCAAACAGCTAAATCGAGTACTGTGAACAGGACAAATAGGAAACGCTTCTACAGGTCAGTTTGTTAGTGTTATTCAATTAGTTAATTAATATATAAATTTCTTGTAATCTGAACACGTTTCATTTTTCATCTCTATAGTTCATATTTACAGTTAGGATTGTTATTTTAATCGCTTAGCTTAGATAGCTTTCATTTTATTCCTTTCTCATAAAAATTATAAAAATAAAAAATAATAGCTTCGCTGTCATAGGACAATTTACATATGATTTTTACAAATTTCGATCAAAATTTGTATTCTGTAAATACTGTACATATATAATTGAGATTTAATTGTATTGATAGCTGAACATTTAATAAGTAGAATTATTGTTTTATGATATTAGTTAGTAAACTGTATATATAGTTTTTGATTTGTATATAGTTTGCAGTAGCTGCTTTTTTCACTTAGATTAGTTTCTTTAGCTTAGTTTTTCTTTCATTTTTCTAGGACTTAGATCAGCCAACGAAGCTGCTAAACCCGTTGGGGTGGGTTAATCCAAATGGCTTGGGTTATTTAGACAACCTCGGACCGGATCCACTCCTCTAGTTGATGAGCGGTCAATATCGCCCGTCAACAAATGGCGCTAGAAGGAGGGCCTAAAAATTATTAATGGCACGAGGCAGTCGTAAGACTCCTCCACCACCCAACCGCTCACCTATAGTGACAAGAAGTCATTCAAACAACAACATCGTCCCTCAAACAACAACCACATCAAATGACGATCTATGGATCACAGTTGAACTAGTAACCCTAAATCCTATAGGTGGTGACGTGCAAGAAATTGTCCGCCAATCTCTCTTAAGAACACATAGTGCCTTTGCCCATTTAAGTCAACCAAATCGACCTTTGGACCAACCGTTAAATTTCTTTGATATTAGAGAACAACTTGGAGGCACTAACCTCACTTTAAACCCTACATATCCAACCCTCACTTCTGCTGCAGGAGGATCTGGAATACCACCCTCACCACCTCCATCATCCCCTTCTTCTTCTGGAGAAGACTCTTCTGACGAAGGCAGTTCCTCTTCTCAGCCTTCCACACTGCCTACACCAATGGCCAACCGGAACAATCTTGCCATACCCTAGCTTGACCAAGATGTAGTAGCCATACCCGAGCCTCAACATCCCTTACCCAAACATCCGGAGAAGTGGCTCCCCAAGTTTGACCCTGACTATAAACAGATCGTCGAAGATCACATTAAAAAGTTTATGTTAGCCATTAGACTCCATAATGTCGAGCATGAAGACGTAGTCTGTAGGTTGTTTCCCTATACTTTCGAGGGAAATGCCTCTACCTGGTACTTTGCCCAGCAACCCCATACCATCGTGTCTTGGGGAAAAGTTTGAATCTTGCTTTCTTGAGAAGTTTGGAGACGATAAGTCTCCAGAAGTTCTATTCATGGAGCTTTCTAGTTTAAGAATGAACCCCAAAGAGAAAATCAAATACTTTAACCAAAGATTCTTAACACTAAAGAACCGAATCCCTACCGATTCGATGCCTGCTGAGAATCTTATCATAACATACTATACTAAAGTCTTACATCAAAGTATATCCATTTGGGTAAAATGATCTAAGAAAGCCACGTTGTTAGAGGGCTTTGAAGAGGCCAGTCAGATCGAAAAAGACATCCTTATCTTAAAAGACAAGTTACTAGCAACGAAACAGAGACTAGTTCATCTTCCAAAAAGAAAATTGAAATCCTCCCTAGACCTGCTCAAAATAAAACACAACCTGAAAGCTCAGATTTAGAAAACTTAACAAAATTCGTTCAAAAACTGTCAAATCAAGTTATAGATTTGAAAAGGACGGCCGAAGAAGCTTCTTCGAGCAAAGGGCCTTACAAACCTCCATTCAGGAAGCCTTTTTCCAACCAACCTAATCCAAATGCCGAGGGCCTAAATCTAGAAAGCCTGCAATTCGCTCTTCAAACGATTCTAGAAGCCCAGGATAACTTGATGCCTCCTGAGACTTCTGAGGAAGTAGTTGAACAAGAGACAATTGAAGAAGAAGAACCTTCTCCGAACATTTTTGGACACTTCTCGGATAGCATTTTTCAAGCTAATTTCGAGACGGTACATCCCTACAATACTAGGAATAAGACAACAAACAAACCTTCTTCCAAAAAACACTACGACTTTTCCCCCAAAACAATCTAAACCAGATAAGACTAAATAGAGTCATGTAAACCCAAACTTAGATTATGATTTAGTTGAAGATCTAAAAAATTTAAGGGCTAACATTTCTGTTTATGAATTGTTAAAATTTCTATTTCTGCTACAAAAAATGTTACAGAATATCACAGAGAATAGCAAAAACGGTAATTCAAACAGTAACAAGGTTGTTTAGAACAATCCAAAAGTTCCTCAGAAGACTTCTGCTAAGAATAATTCCGATCCTCACAAGAAAGGAAGCCTTCTTGTAAATAATGTAACAAATGTAGATAAATTAGCTTTAGATGCTGCGAGTAAAAAGCCACAAGCTTCCACCATTAGTACTCGCAGAAATGTACCTCCATTTTTGTTAACTTTCGAAATCTTTAATAGAAACGTGCACAATTGTATGGTAGATTCAGGAGCGTCATCCAATGTAATGCCATGGTCTGTGTGTCAGAAGATTAATGCTGAAGTTGAACAATCCACCTTAAAAATCATCCAACTTGATCGAACTAGTGTTCAAGTTATAGGCGAATTAAGGAATGTGCTTATAAGATTATCGTCTAACCCCAAAGTTCATCAAGTGATTGATATTATTATTGTGGATATTCCAGAAGTTTATCGTCTGTTTTTAAGCAGAGACTGGTCAGAGCAGCTACACGGCTATTTCGTGACGGATTGGTCTCACCTGTGGCTGCCTGAGAATGACAAGCCCAACAAGATCAAGGTAAATCGTGAACGCTACCTAAAGCTCACAGTCATAGATTTAAATGATCCCAATGAACCATTTACACCTTCTGTCGATTCACCCGAAATACAAGGGATGGATACCTTTTTCGGTAATTTCATGGTTGAGACTTCAACTATCACTAACCTGGAACAGCAGTCCGAGGTGGTAGCATATATGCAGCCAACAGTTTCTACACAATGGTCTCAAGCACCCGATAAAAATCAAATATGGTCTCTTTACTTTGACGGGTCTAAGTCCAAATAAGGAGCCAGTGCGGGCTGCGTTATTATTGATCCTGTAGGTAACAAAACCCTGATTGCATGTAGATTAGAATTTGAATGTACCAATAACACAGCAGAATATGAGGCTTTATTACAGGGCCTCAGAAAAAAATTAGATATGAACATTCAAAATTTGACTGTCTTTGGCGATTCGGAAATCGTGGTTAGACAGGTAAGAGATTCTATCCACTGTCTGTCTCCGCATCTTAAAAGCTACCAATCTAAGGTATGGAATTTAATGAATAAGTTTTTTGCTTTCAATATAAATTCTATTCCTAGATTGAATAATTCTGAAGCTGATTTATTAGCTAACGTAGCTTCCAAACTCTTTCCTGCAGAAGGCTTGTCCCCGAATGCATTCTCCATCGAACTGTTGTTCAGGCCATCCGTTCCCGACAACATCATGAATTGGAGAGTCTTTGATGACAATCAACAGAATATTAGCTTCCTGCACATGGAAGAAATTTTCCAAGGCGCGGTGATCGACAAATACACTCATGACGACAATCTGTGCAATTTCATGGTAATACCAAATCCGAGATCTCCTGAATCTTCATCGAACATGGTAAATTCTATCCCTAAATTTGTAGTTAGATTAGAAATTTTTTATGATCTTCAAGACAAATTCAAAAAATCGGTCAACTGTAAAACAAATAGTTCCTTGTTATCGTATGAAAAAGTAAACTTAGGAATTAATGACAATCCACAGTGCATTAATTTAGGGGTGGGGTGTTCTGAACAAGAGAAAGCCGCATTCATTAAAATGTTTAAGGAATTCAAAGATGTTTTTTCATGGACTTATGACGACCTTAAAACTTTTGACCCTAACATCATACAACACGTCATTCCTATGAAACCCCAAACCTTACCATTTCAACAAAAGTTAAGAAAAATGCACCCTAAGCTCGAATCGACCGTCAAAAAAGAATTAAATAAACTCCTGAATGCTAAGATAATTTTCCCAGTTAGGCACACGCAATGGGTTTCTAACCTTGTCCCTGTCTGGATGAAGAGTGGTGAAATCCGACTATGCGTCGATTTTCGAAACCTTAATAGAGCGTCTGATAAAGAAAACTACCCTGTCCCACCCATGGAACAGATCCTTCAACAGGTAGCTGGTTCTAAAAGACTATCCTTATTGGATGTTTTTTCAGGGTACAACCAAGTCCTGATGTCTCCTCCAGACCAACTTAAAACTACCTTCCTCACTCCATGGGGCACCTACGCTTATAGGAAAATGCCCTTCGGACTCATTAATGCCGGTGCCACTTTCCAGAGAGCGATGGACATCGCTTTCCAAGGCTTAATCAATCAATCAATTTGTTGTAGTCTACCTAGATGATGTTACTGTATTTTCGAAAAACAAAAATGATCATCTAGCTCATTTGAGAGCTGTTCTACAACGATGTCATAAGTATGGCATTTCCTTGAATCCTAAAAAATCCATCTTCGCAGTAGAACAAGGTAAACTCTTAGGATTTATTGTGTCAAGAAAAGGGATGATTATTGACCCTGAAAGGAATCACGGCATCTCGAAACTTCCCCCTCCCTCGTCCAAAAAGTCTATGCAGTATTTCTTAGGCCAAATAAACTTTGTCAGGAGATCCGTCCCTAGTTTCTCCGAAATGGTGAGACCTTTATAGAATTTAATTAAGAAAGACGCACAATATCATTGGGGACCCTTAGAAAACCAAGATTTTAATTCAATAAAAAAGGCCATAATAGATGCTCCTTCTCTCATGAGCCCTGACTTTTTGCAAGACTTCACGCTCTACACATTTGCTTCTGACCGCTCCTACGCTGCTGTCCTAACTCAAAAGAACGCTGAAAACCATGAAGTCCCAATTGCCTTTATGAGCTCTGCTTTCAAAGGTGCAGAAATTAATTACCCAGTAGTAGATCAACAAGCCTACATTGTTTTTAAAGTAGTTAAGCACTTTCGATCTTATCTTTTGAAATCTAGGATGAAAATTATTGTCCCTTACCTAGCCGCCAGAAATTTGTTAGTGCAGAAAGAACTAGGTGAAAAGAGGGCAAACTGGGTTACTTCCTTACAAGAGTATGACATAGTAATCACCCCAGCACAAATAGTGAGAGGCCATGGGTTGTGCAAGTTAGTTGTTGACTCAACAACAGGACAGCAAGAAGAAAACGAGATGTCAAACCCAGGACAACACAATCAAAATTTAATCTGCTGTGCACAAAACTCTGTCAGTCCCTGGTATGACAATATAAAATTCTGTCTTGAACATGGGTCAGCTCCCCATCACTTGGATCCCACTAAAACAAGAGTGTTAAGATTAAAATATGCCTCCTTTCAGCTGATTAATGGTATTTTGTTTCGTCAAAATTTTGATGGAGTACTAATGCGCTATCTTGAGAAAGATGAAGCAGAAAAGGTCTTACTAGAATTGCACGCAGGAGAAGCTGGTGGGCATTTTGGTGGGGATACCACTGCCCATAAAGTTTTAAGAGTAGGTTATTACTGGCCTACTCTTTTTAGAGATGCTCATGCCTTGTATCACAAGTGTATTATTTGTCAAAAATCATCTAGGCGGATACAGAAACCAACCTTTCCTTTGCAGCTTGTTTCAGTAGACTCCCCTTTTCAGCAGTGGGGTCTTGATATTATAGGTCCAATCAATCCACCATTCTCACAGCAGCATAAGTTTATCATAACAGCCACATATTACTTCATCAGGTGGTCTGAAGCTACCGCTTTAAGAACCGTGAATACCAGTCAGGTAATTACCTTTTTAAATTCAAATATTATTACTCGTTTTGGTATCCCTGAATGTTTAGTATTCAATAACGCTTCTTATTTTTCGTCTCTTGAGATGAGTGAGTTCTCTCTAGAAAAAGGAATTAAATTGAAGTATTCTGCCAGCTATTACCCCCAGAGCAATGGATTGGCAGAATCAACAAATAAGAATCTGATTAAAATCATCAAGAGAACGATATCTGAAAATCACAAAAATTGGCATAATGCACTGTGAAACGCAATCTGGGCTGATAGGGTAACACCAAAAACTGTTGTAGGTAACTCTCCCTTCTTTCTCATCTATGGAATAGAAGCAATTCTGCCACCACATATTCTTCTTCCCTCACTACAGTTATCACAGAAAATACAAGAAGAAGACTGCCCTCCTTTGGAGAATCGAATCAACGCTTTAATCAAACTAGAAGAGGTCAGGGCTCAAGCTAAACGTAAGTTAGATCAGCACCAACTAGTGGTCAAAAGTTGGTTTGATTCCAACTCTACCTCTGATAGGAACTTCGAAGTAGGTGACCTTGTCTTGAAATGGGACAAATCACATGAGGGAAAGGGAGAGCATAGGAAGTTTCAAAATTTATGGATAGGACCATTTTTAATTGCTGAGAAATTGGGTCCCATCTCTTTCCAATTATAGAATCTAGAGGGACAACTAGACACCTATCCAGTGAATGGCCAAGCTTTGAAAAGGTATTTCACTTGATGACAACCCTGTGTATATTTTGTATATATTTTCTTTTGTTTGCTTTTCTTTTGCTGTTTTGGTTTTGATTTTTCCCTTACGCTTATCAGTTTTTGCTTTTGGAAATACACATACCCGCATTTTGAACTGTTCAGACAAAGAAAATAGAAAATTCTTTCTCTAAAATGACTGTTGAAAAGTTGTCTAAACATCAATTATAATATACTTCTGAAATTTACAGCCATGTTGAGAAAAGCCTGTTGTTTGAAAGAAGTTAACTGATTTCGATCTGTAAGTGAAGCCTGTCACGATCATCTATTTTCTTCTTACGTTGTCCCTGTTCCTTAAGGGAACAACAAAGAAGATGTCTCCCTGCCTTTGAAGGTCAGTTTTGTAAATGAACCATCTCTGAATCTTAATGAAGGAAAACTTAAAAAAAAGAATTCTTTCAAGGTCTGTAAAAATATGACTAAAATATCATAATTTTCAGCATCACCCCGCTTGATTATATATCTTTAAAAACTAAATAAATCATAAAATAGCTATGGGAAGTGTTTGTAAACCCGCCGGGATGCTGAACAGGTCTGCTGGCAGCGGGTAAATGCATGCATGACACCAAGGCAACTTCGTCGGGGTACTGAATAGGCCCACTGGTAGCGAAGCAATGTCGGGTATATGAAAATTTGCAAATATGAAATATCTTGACCTTAAAATGTCCTTTATTTTGATCTAGAACTTCTTGGCAGGATACAGATATCAGAGTGGGTTAAATGGCAACCCTGTCGAGGCTATGGATGCCTATTGGCAGCAGTGGCTCTGTCAATAGTATTAGAGATTTTATCTTTAATATCATGACTCGCTTGTCTTAAGACTGATATCAGTTTTCATCTTTTAAGCACAACTGAAATCTCTTTGATTAATGATGATGTTTAAACAATTTTCTGGTCATTTTTGAGTTAGAATTATTCTAATTATTCTAATCTGGATTTGTTCTTTTGGCAGAGATAACTGCTTCTACCAGTGTGTCACCATTGTTGGTAGCCATTTTGCATTTTTATCTTTTTCTTATAAGCTGCCTACACAAGGGTTTTAAACCCTCAACACTCGTCGCAATTCTTTAAAACAAAACGATACTATTATCTTGCGCATTCACACACCTGCCTTTCGTTTTCATTTTCACGACTGCAAGCGTGAAAACCTTGAATTGGAAGTCATGTTGATGGCATTAAAATCATCTTTGGATTGTTACGAATGCTCTTGTTCATGTGGTCATTTCACCTCTAACTCAATAATGGTCATACAGTTGGCCAGACACCAAAGCTTTATTCACTTTGCATTTTTGTTAATATGGTTTCAATTTATAAGTTTGTGATGCAATGATTTTTGGTGTCTTTGATTAAATCCTTGGTGCAATGGTTTCATACAACGCATTAATTTTATGATTAATCTTTGGTGTGATATTCGACATGTTGTTTTGTTTTAAATCATACACATGCTATTGTTGTTTTGACATACGGACCAATTGTTGGTTATGAACACTATGGTTTTCAAATAGTAATTGGATATTTGGTCATAATCTTTTGGTTATGTATGTTATGGCTTTCGATGCGTATGTGATTAATCCATTTGATATTTGGATTGTGATGTGAATGATTTGAATTACCAAGGCGTCGTCGATTGTACATGTCAAAATGAATGTTTTGCATGGTTCTAATTCATTCCACCACCCTCGCATGCATAAGCATTAAATGTCTGCCTTGCATTTCGAGCTACCTTTGTTTGTTTTGAGAAACCTGTGGGAATTGGTCCTATGCCTAGCCTATCTAACCTCCTCACCCTTTACCCTGCTGACTGTGTGTTCTCTCCTATGGCACCTGTAGTGCGCATAGAACCTAATGGCGTCCAAATGCTGTTGTTATTTGACAATGCTCATGAGGACCTGGAGAGTAATGGTTGGTTAATTTTCATCCAAAAATTCAAGGGTTTCAACCTCGCGGTCACTCAACAGTTTGCCCTCACATTTGATGGATGTAGGGCTAAAGTTGGGGACATCCAACTTGAATTGAACGAGAAATTCCTCAGCTCAGCCACAGGTTTGCCAGCCAAGGGGAAGAGGTGGTTTAAGAATTCGAAGGTGGATGAAGTGCCATGGCTGCTCTTGTTTACATCGAGGAAAATTGTCAGTTGTGACAGAGGTATGCCAGTCACAGCCCTTAAGTCTAGGTGGCATGATTTATTGGCCATGGTTAAGAAATTCGTGACTTGCGAAGGTTGATATGGTTTAGTGTTTCTTTACCATCTCCGGCTGCTTATGAATTTCATAGATTTCCCTTTGAATATGCCTCACTACCTCCTATGCAGTCTGTATAAAATGGCTAAACGATTTAAGAGGGAGAAGGCTAACTCCAGCCTCTTCCATCACTGTCTGATTAAAATCGTTATTGTTCATCATTTGAGGTTGAGTGGTGAATGTTGGGAAGTTTTCTTATTGAGGAATGGCTTTTCCACTCCTGAATGTGGTCCAGTGGACAAGACTGTGGTCACCGAAACCCTTGTCGGGCTTGCCATGCCACCTCCTACCCTCCTACCCGCTGTTGAACCCTCGTCCTACCCCAACACTGACCTACCCGACACCCTGCCTGACCCATGTTCAAAAAACAATGCTAAGACTGTTCAGAGGCCTGCAAGAAAAAAGGGAAAAGGTAAGACCAATGTCAATAGCAAAGGAAAGAAGGCTGCACGCTGGGTATCTAGGTGCACTTGTAATAATCCCAAAGAAAACGTAGACCAGAAGCCTATTGTTTTGAGTGAAGATTCGGATTCTGAGATAGAGCAATTTCTGACCGAGGAATACCCTTACTCTCATGGCCTCTGTTCTGTCGAACCCTATGACTACATATCAAACCTCCCACCGTGCCTTAAGCATGACCCTAACTTCTCCGGGATCAAGTTTGACAGTGGAACCCCTGGTAATTTAAAAGATGCCTCACCTGTAATGCCACAGCCTGATCGACCACAATGCGATGAATGCAACTCATGGCTCCAAAGATACTATATAGATGTCCCTCTGTTGCAATTCAAAATTAAGTCCTTGGAGGACCGTGTAACTGTGTTGTCTAAGGAAAATGATAGACTACAAGCCAACGATAAGAGGCAAAATACCACGGGTTCTATCATGTTCAAACATGTTGAGGCAGCCACTGCCATTGTTAACTCGAAATTGTCTTGACCGAATCGTATCTCTACAGCCAAGGTATGTTATTTCAACATTGATTTTTGAATGATTTGGTTTGTTTTGAATTAGCATAGCCGATTGTGTTTGCTCTGAATTAGTTTGATATAGTTCTGTTTTGTTTGAATTGATTCAAAAATGATTATGTTAGTTTCAAATTGGCATAAACGATTGTGTTTGCATTGAATTAGTATCAAAGATTTGTTTGATAAATCTAATATAGTCTGTTTCAATTGAATTGATTCAATACGATTTCTTTTGTTCTGAATTGGCATAAAAGATTTGGTTTGTTTTAGCATGAATGATTTTCTTTGCTTTGAATTAGTAATTAAGGGTTTTTTTGATAGATCGCATACATTTCTATTATCATTGGATTAATTTAAAACGATTTTGTTTGTAAATATGACTAGCTACAGAATCGTGAGATTCTGTAGCTAGTCATAAAATTTGGATTTTTGTTGATTTTATAATTAAAACACTATCTAAAATTGTTTACTCTTGCCCATCTACAGGTACAAACGAATTTCAATGGGAATTGGATCTGCTGTGGCAGTTTAGAACATGCTTTTTGTTACATAGTTTAGGTTTAGGTTGTTAGTCTTAGGCAGAAATAGGAATCTGGGAGATTGTTCCCATATTTTTTGCAAATAGTTTTGATGATTTCCACAGGGATTGTTTCACCTTGTGGCCTTTAAATACTTATTAGATTTTGTAAACAATCCATCACTATTGGGAGAACAGAGACTATGGACTTATGATTATACAGACTCGAATAGAAGTGGATTTGTTGTATGGCTTTAGCTTCAATTTATCTTACTTTTGTTCAAGTTTTTTGCATGACAATTTGTAATCAGATTATTGACTACTTTAGATATCAAGATTTGTTACAGGTTGATGCGTTATGATTTAAATTTTTTCCATATTTGATGTATCTCATTTTACTGACAACAATTACTCTGTTTGAATTTAATGAATAGAAGGTTTATCTTCTTTGTTAAATGAACGGTTATGTACAAATCTTTGCACTGGGATTTATCTAAATGTGATGATCTGTAAATTATAAAATTGTTGTTGTTTTATGTCTTGTTTGTTCTGTCATTCGTATTCAAAGAGCATTGTTGCTTCCCGTTTATGAGAATCTTGTGGAAAATCTGGTGCGGGTTTCTCCCATCAAACAGCTAAATCGAGTACTGTGAACAGGACAAATAGGAAGTGCTTCTACATGTCAGTTTGTTAGTGTTATTCAATTAGTTAATTAATATATAAATTTCTTGTAATCTGAACACGTTTCATTGTTCATCTCTATAGTTCAGATTTACAGTTAGGATTGTTATTTTAATCACTTAGCTTAGATAGATTTCATTTTATTCCTTTCTCATAAAAATTATAAAAATAAAAAATAATAGCTTCGCTGTCATAGGACAATTTACATATGATTTTTACAAATTTCGATCAAAATTTGTATTCTGTAAATACTGTACATATATAATTGAGATTTAATTGTATTGATTGTCGAAAATTTAATAAGTAGAATTATTGTTTTATGATATTAGTTAGTAAACTGTATATATAGTTTTCGATTTGTATATAGTTTGCAGTAGCTGCTTTTTTCACTTAGATTAGTTTCTTTAGCTTAGTTTTTCTTTCGTTTTTCTAGGACTTAGATCGGCCAATGGAGCCGCTAAACCCATCGGGGTGGGTTAATCCAAACGGCTTGGGTTATTTAGACAACCCCGGACTGGATCCACTCCTCCAGTTGATGAGCGGTCAATATCGCCCATCAACAAGTACTTAGTCAACAAGACAATGTTGGGGGGAAGAATATGTAGATGGCTATTATTATTCCAGGAGTATGACTTTGAGATTGTGGTCAAGCCAAGAAGAATGAATAAGGGACCTAACCACTTATCCAGGTTAGAACATGGAGAGGAACCTACCAGTTTGGATGATACACTACCAGATGCACAGTTGTTGGCCATCAGGAAAATAGATGATCACTTCACCAAGATAGTCCAGTTCATGTCCACAGGAATGGCACCTCGCAAGAATACAATTATTTAGAAGAAACAGTTGGTAGTTCGTTCTGCATATTTTCAACTTATAGCTAGACAGTTATATAAGATGGGACCAGATGAGATCTTAAGAAGATGTGTTATGGAGTAAAAAATACCATTGATTATTGCATAAGCAAATGAAGGCATCACAAGAGGACATTATGCAGGGAAACAAACAATGCAGAAGATTCTCAGAGCTGGCCTCTGGTGGCCCACTTTACATAAGGATGCTAAGTAATACTACATAGCATGTAATGTATGTCAAAGAGTAGGGAATCCTTCTTGAAGGGATGAGATTCCTCTATCACCT
>JASDQU010101556.1:177075-189490 GCA_032191745.1 Picea mariana | reverse complement strand
CATTTCACCTCTAACTCAATAATGGTCATACAGTTGGCCAGACACCAAACCTTTATTCACTTTGCATTTTTGTTAATATGGTTTCAATTTATAAGTTTGTGATGCAATGATTTTTGGTGTCTTTGATTAAATCCTTGGTGCAATGGTTTCATACAACGCATTAATTTTATGATTACATCTTTGGTGCGATATTTGACATGTTGTTTTGTTTTAAATCATACACATGCTATTGTTGATTTGACATACGGACCAATTGTTGGTTATGAACACTATGGTTTTCAAATAGTAATTGGATATTTGGTCATAATCTTTTGGTTATGTATGTTATGGCTTTCGATGAGTATGTGATTAATCCGTTTGATATTTGGATTGTGATGTGAATGATTTGAATTACCAAGGCGCCATCGATTGTACATGTCAAAATGAATGTTTTGCATGGTTCTAATTCATTCCACCACCCTCGCACGCATAAGCATTAAACGTATGCCTTGCATCTCGGGGTACCTCTGTTTGTTTTGAGAAAACTGTGGGAATTGGTCCTGTTCCTAGCCTGTCTAACCTCCTCACCATTTACCCTGTTAACTGTGTGTTCTCTCCTATGGCACCTGTAGTGTGCATAGAACCTAATGGCATCCAAATGCTGTTGTTATTTGACAACGCTTGTGAGGACCTGGAGAGTAATGGCTGGTTAATTTTCATCCAAAAATTCGAGGGTTTCAACCTCGCGGTCGCTCAACAGTTTGCCCTCACATTCGATGGATGCAGGGCTAAAGTTGGGGACATCCAACTCGAATTGAACGAGGAATTCCTCAGCTCAGCCATAGGTTTTCCAGCCAAGGGGAAGAGGTGGTTTAAGAATTCGAAGGTGGATGAAGTGCAATGGCTGCTCCTGTTTACATCGAGGAAAATTGTCAGTTGTGATAGAGGTATGCCAGTCACAGCCCTTAAGTCTAGGTGGCATGATTTATTGGCCATGGTTAAGAAATTCGTGACTTGCGAAGGTCGATATGGTTTAGTGTTTCTTTACCATCTCCGACTGCTTATGAATTTCATAGATTTCCCTTTGAATATGCCTCACTACCTCCTACGTAGTCTATATAAAATGGCTAAACGATTTAAGAGGGAGAAGGATGACTCCAGCCTCTTCCATCACTATCTAATTAAAATCATTATTGTTCATCATTTGAGGTTGAGTGGTGACTATTGGGAAGTTTTCTTATTGAGGAATGGCTTTGCCACTCTTGAATGTGGTCTAGTGGACAAGACTGTGGTCACCGAAACCCTTGTCGGGCTTGCCGTGCCACCTCCTACCCTCCTACCCACTGTCAAACCCTCGTCCTACCCTAACGCTGACCTACTCGACACCATGCCTGACCCATGTTCGAAAAACAATGCTAAGACTGTTAAGAGGCCTGCAAGAAAAAAGGGCAAAGGTAAGACCGATGTCAATAACAAAGGCAAGAAGGCTGCACGCTGGGTATCTAGGTGCGCTCGTAATAAGCCCAAACAAAACGTAGACTAGAAGCCTATTGTTTTGAGTGAAGATTCAGATGAGATAGAGCAATTTATGACCGAGGAATACCCTTACTCTCACGGCCTCTGTTCTGTTGAACCCTATGACTACGTATCCAATCTCCCACCGTGCCTTAAGCATGACCCTAACTTCTCTGGGATCAAGTTTGACAATGGAACCCCTGGTAATTTAAAAGATGCCTCACCTGTAATTCCACAGCCTAATCGACCACAATGCGATCAATGCAACTCATGGCTCCAAAGATACTATACATATGTCCCTTTATTGTAATCCAAAATTAAGTCCTTGGAGGACCGGGTAATTGTGTTGTCTAAGGAAAATGATAGACTGCAAGCCAACGATAAGAGGCAAAAGACCACGGGTTCTATCATGTTCAAACATGTTGAGGAAGCCACTGCCACTATTAACTCAAAATTGTCCTGACCGAATCATATCTCTACAGCCAAGGTATGTTATTTCAACATTGGTTTTTGAATGATTTGGTTTGTTTTGAATTAGCATAGCCGATTGTGTTTGCTCTGAATTAGTTTGATATAGTTTTGTTTTGTTTGAATTTATTCAAAAATGATTCTGTTAGTTTCAAATTGGCATAAACGATTGTGTTTGCGTTGAATTAGTATCAAAGATTTGTTTGATCAATTGAATATAGTCTGTTTCAATTGAGTTGATTCAATACGATTTCTTTTGTTCTGAATTGGCATAAAATATTTGGTTTGTTTTAGCGTGAATGATTTGCTTTGCTTTGAATTAGTAATTAAGGGTTTGTTTGATATATTGCATACATTTATGTTATCATTGGATTAATGTAAAACGATTTTGTTTGTAAATATGACTAGCTACAGAATCGTGAGATTCTGTAGCTAGTCATAAAATTTGGATTTTTGTTGATTTTACAATTAAAACACTATCTAAAATTGTTTACTCTTGCCCATCTACAGGTACACATGAATTTAAATGGGAATTGGATCTGCCGTGGTAGTTTAGAACATGCTTTTTGTTACATAGTTTAGGTTTAGGTTGTTAGTCTTAGGCAGAAATAGGAATCTGGGAGATTGTTCCCATATTTTTTGCAAACAATATTGATGATTTACACAGGGATTGTTTCACCCCATGGCCTTTAAATACTTATTATTTTTTGTAAACAATCCATCACTGTTGGGAGAACAGAGACTATGGACTTATGATTATACAGACTCGAATAGAAGTGGATTTGTTGTACGGCTTTAGCTTCAATTTATCTTACTTTTGTTCAAGTTTTGTGCATAACAATTTGTAATCAGATTATTGACTACTTTTGATATCAAGATTTGTTATAGGTTGATGTGTTATGATTTAAATTTTGTCCATATTTGATGTATCTCATTTTACTCACAGCAATTACTCTGTTTGAATTTAATGAATAAAAGGTTTATCTTCTTTGTTAAATTAACGGTTATGTACAAATCTTCGCACTGGGATTTATCTAAGTGTGATGATCTGTAAATTATAAAATTGTTGTTGTTTTATGTCTTGTTTGTTCTATCATTCGTATTCAAAGAGTGTTGCTGCTTCCCATTTATGTGAAGCTTGTGGAAAATCTGGTGCGGGTTTCTCCCATAAAACAGATAAATCGAGTACTGTGAACAGGACAAATAGGAAGCGCTTCTACATGTCAGTTTGTTAGTGTTATTCAATTAGTTAATTAATATATAAATTTCTTGTAATCTGAACACGTTTCATTGTTCATATCTATAGTTCATATTTACAGTTAGGATTGTTATTTTAATCGCTTAGCTTAGATAGCTTTCATTTTATTCCTTTCTCATAAAAATTATAAAAATAAAAAATAATAGCTTCGCTGTCATAAGACAATTTACATATGACTTTTACAAATTTTGATCAAAATTTGTATTCTGTAAATACTGTACATATATAACTGAGATTTAATTGTATTGATAGCTGAACATTTAATAAGTAGAATTATTGTTTTATGATATTAGTTAGTAAACTGTATATATAGTTTTCGATTTGTATATAGTTTGCAGTAGCTGCTTTTTTCACTTAGATTAGTTTCTTTATCTTAGTTTTTCTTTCATTTTTCTAGGACTTAGACCAGCCAACGGAGTCGCTAAACCCGTCAGGGTGGGTTAATCCAAACGGCTTGGGTTATTTAGACAACCCCGGACCAGATCCACTCCTCTAGTTGACGAGTGGTCAATATTGCCCATCAACAAATGGCGCTAGAAGGAGGGCCTGAAAATTATTAATGGCACGAGGTGGTCGTAAGACTCCTCCACCACCCAACCGCTCACCTATAGTGACAAGAAGTCATTCAAACGACAACATCGTCCCTCAAACAACAACCACATCAAATGATGATCTACAGATCATAGTTGAACTAGTAACCCCAAATCCTATAGGTGGTGACGTACAAGAAATTGTCCGCCAATCTCTCTTAAGAACACATAGTGCCTTTGCCCATTTAAGGCAACCAAATCGACCTTTGGACCAACCGTTAGATTTCTTTGATATTAGAGAACAACTTGGAGGCACTAACCTCACTTTAAACCCTACAGATCCAACCCTCACTTCTGCTGTAGGAGGATATGGAATACCACCCTCACCATCTCCATCATCCCCTTCTTCTTCTGGAGAAGACTCTTCTAACGAAGGCAATTCCTCTTCTCAACCTTCCACACCGCCTACACCAATGGCCAACCAGAAAAATCCTGCCAGAACCTATCTTGACCAAGATGTAGTAGCCGTACCCGGGCCTCAGCATCCCTTACCCAAACATCCGGAGAAGTGGCTCCCCAAGTTTGACCCTAACTCTAAACAGATCGCCGAAGATCACATTAAAAAGTNCTACTTTCTTGAGAAGTTTGGAGATGATAAGTCTCCAGAAGTTCTAGTCATGGAGCTTTCTAGTTTAAGAATGAAACCCAAAGAGAAAATCAAAGACTTTAACCAAAGATTCTTAACACTAAAGAACCGAATCCCTACTGATTCGATGCCTGCTGAGAATCTTATCATAGCATACTATACTAAAGCCTTACATCAAAGTATAGCCATTTGGGTAAAATGATCTAAGAAAGCCATGTTGTTAGAGGCCTTTGAAGAGGTCAGTCAGATTGAAAAAGACATCCTTAGCTTAAAAGACACTACTAGCAACGAAAAAGAGACTAGTTCATATTCCAAAAAGAAAATTGAAATCCTCCCTAGACCTGCTCAAAATAAAACACAACCTGAAAGCTCAGAATTAGAAAACTTAACAAAAGTCGTTCAAAAACTGTCAAATCAAGTTATAGATTTGAAAAGGACGGTCGAAGAAGCTTCTTCGAGCAAAGGGCCTTACAAACCTCCGTTCAGGAAGCCTTTTCCCAACCGACCTAATCCAAATGTCGAGGGCCTAAATCTATAAAGCCTGCAATTCACTCTTCAAACGATTCTCGAAGCCCAGGATAACTTGATGCCTCCTGAGACTTCTGAGGAAGTAGTTGAACAAGAGACAGTTGAAGAAGAAGAACCTTCTTCGAACATTTTTGGACACTTCTCGGATAGCATTTTTCAAGCTAATTTCTAGACGGTACATCCCTATAATACTAGGAGTAAGACAACAAACAAACCTTCTTCCGAAAAACACTACGAATTTGCCCCCAAAACAATCTAAACCAGTTGAGACTAAACAGAGTCATGTAAACCCAAACTTAGATTATGATTGAGTTGAAGATCTAAAAAAGTTAAGGGCTAACATTTATGTTTATGAATTATTAAAATTTCTGTTTCTGCTACAAAAAATGTTACAGAATATCACAAAGAATAGCAAAAATGGTAATTCAAATAGTAACAAGGTTGTTCAGAACAATCCAAAAGTTCCTTAGAAGACTTCTGCTAAGAATTATTCCAATCCTCACGAGAAAGGAAGCCTTCCTGTAAATAATGTAACAAATGTAGATAAATTAGCTTTAGATGCTGCAAGTAAAAAGCCACAAGCTTCCACCATTAGTACTCGCAGAAATGTACCTCCATTTTTGTTAACTTTCGAAATCTTTAATAGAAACGTGCACAATTGTATGGTAGATTCAGGAGTGTCATCCAATGTAATGCCATGGTTTGTGTGTCAGAAGATTAATGCTGAAGTTGAACCATCCACCTTAAAAATCATCCAACTTGATCGAACTAGTGTTAAAGTTATAGGTGAATTAAAGAATGTGCTTATAAGATTATCGTCTAACCCCAAAGTTCATCAAGTGATTGATATTATTGTTGTGGATATTCCAGAAGTTTATGGTCTGTTTTTAAGCAGAGACTGGTCAGAGCAGCTACACGGCTATTTCACAACGGATTGCTCTCACCTGTGGCTGCCCGAGAATGGAAAGCCCAACAAGATCAAGGTAAATCGTGAATGCTACCTAAATCTCACAGTCACAGATTTAAATGATCCCAATGAACCATTTACACCTTCTGCCGATTCACCCAAAATACAAGGGATGGATACCTTTTTCGTCAATTTCATGGTCGAGACTTCAGCTATCACTAACCTGGAAAAACAGTCCGAGGTGGTAGCATATATGCAGCCAACAAATTCTACACAATGGTCTCAAGCACCCGATAAAAATCAAATATGGTCTCTTTACTTTGACGGGTCTAAGTCCAAAGAAGGAGTCGGTGCGGGCTGCGTTATTATTGATCCTGTAGGTAACAAAACCCTGATTGCATGTAGGTTAGAATTTGAATGTACTAATAACACAACAGAATATGAGGCTTTATTATAGGGCCTCAGAAAAACATTAGATATGAACATTCAAAATTTGACTGTCTTTGGCGATTCGGAAATCGTGGTTAGACAGGTAAGAGATTCTATCCACTGTCTGTCTCTGCATCTTAAAAGCTACCAATCTAAGGTATGGAATTTAATGAATAAGTTTTCTGATTTCAATATAAATTCTATTCCTAGATTGAATAATTCTGAAGCTGATTTATTAGCTAACGTAGCTTCCAAACTCTTTCCTGCAGAAGGCTTGTCCCCGAATGCATTCTCCGTCGAACTTTTTTTCAAGCCATCCGTTCCCGACAACATCACAAATTGGAGAGTCTTCGACGACTATCAACAGATTATTAGCTTCCTGCACATGGAAGAAATTTTCCAAGGCATGGTGATCGACAAATGCACTCATGACGACAATCTACGTGATTTCACGGTAATACCAGATCCGAGATCTCCTGAATCTTCATCAGACATGGTAAATTCTATCCCTAAATCTGTAGTTAGATTAAAAAATTTTTATGATCTTCAAGACAAATTCAAAAAATCGGTCAACTGTAAAACAAATAGTTCCTCGTTATCGTATTAAAAAGTAAACTTAGGAACTAATGACAATCCACAGTGCATTAATTTAGGGGTGGGGTGTTCTAAACAAGAGAAAGCCGCATTCATTAAATTGATTAAGGAATTCAAAGATGTTTTTGCATGGACGTATGACGACCTTAAAAATTTTGACCCTAACATCATACAACACGTCATTCCTATGAAACCCCAAACCTTACTGTTTCAACAAAAGTTAAGAAAAATGCACCCTAAGCTCGAACCGACCATCAAAAAAGAATTAAATAAACTCTCGAATGCTAAGATAATTTTCCCAGTTAGGCACACGCAATGGGTTTCTAACCTTGTCCCTGTCCGAAAGAAGAGTGGTGAAATCCGACTATGCGTCAATTTTCGAAACCTTAATAGAGCGTCTGATAAAGACAACTACCCTGTCCCACCCATGGAATAGATCCTTCAACAGGTATCTGGTTCTAAAATACTATCCTTATTGGATGGTTTTTCAAGGTACAACCAAGTCCTGATGTCTCCTCCAGACCAACTTAAAACTACCTTCCACACTCCATGGGGCACCTACGCTTATAGGAAAATGCCCTTCGGACTCATCAATGCCGGTGCCACTTTCCAGAGAGCGATGGACATCGCTTTCCAAGGCTTAATCAATCAATCTGTCGTAGTCTACCTAGATGATGTTACTGTATTTTCAAAAAGCAAAAATGATCATCTAGCTCATTTAAGAGCCGTTCTACAACGAAATCATAAGTACGACATTTCCTTGAATCCTAAAAAATCCATCTTCACAGTAGAACAAGGTAAACTCTTAGGATTTATTGTGTCAAGCAAAGGGATGATTATCGACCCTGAAAGGACTCAAGTCATGTCTAAACTTCCCCCTCCCTCGTCCAAAAAGTATATCCAGTCTTTCTTAGGCCAGATAAACTTTGTCAGGAGATTCATCCCCAGTTTCTCCAAAATGGTGAGACCTTTATAGAATTTAATTAAGAAAGACACACAATATCATTGGGGACCCTTAGAAAACCAAGATTTTAATTCAATAAAAAAGGCCATAATAGATGCTCCTTCTCTCATGAGCCCCAAATTTTCGCAAGACTTCACGCTCTACACATTTTCTTCTGATTGCTCCTACGTTGTTGTCCTAACTCAAAAGAACGCTGAAAACCATGAAGTCCCAATTTCCTTTATGAGCTCTGCTTTCAAAGGTGCGGAACTTAATTACCCAGTAGTAGATCAGCAAGCCTATGTTGTTTTTAAAGAAGTCAAGCACTTCCGATCTTATCTTTTGAAATCTAGGACGAAAATTATCGTCCCTTACCCAGCCGTTAGAAATCTGTTAGTGCAGAAAGAACTAGGTGAAAAGAGAGCGAACTGGGTTACTTCCTTACAAGAGTATGACATAGAAATCACCCCAGCACAAATAGTGAGAGGCCATGGGCTGTGCAAGTTAGTTGCTAACTCAGCAACAGGACAACAAGAAGAAAACGAGATGTCAAACCCAGGACAACACAATCAAAATTTAATCTGATGTGCACAAAACTCTATCAGTTCCTGGTATGACGATATAAAATTTTGTCTTGAACATGGGTCAGCTCCTCATCACTTGGATCCCACTAAAATAAGAGTGTTAAGATTAAAATATGCCTCCTTTCAGCTGATTAATGGTATTCTGTTTCGTCAAAATTTTGATGGAGTACTAATGCGCTGTCTTGAGAAAGATGAAGCAGAAAAGGTCTTACTAGAATTGCACGCAGGAGAAGCTGGTGGGGATACCACTGCCCATAAATTTTTAAGAGCAGGTTATTACTGGCCTACTCTTTTTAGAGATGCTCATGCCTTGTGTCACAAGTGTATTATTTGTCAAAAAGCATCCAGGCGGATACAGAAACCAGCCTTTCCTTTGCAACTTGTTTCAGTAGACTCCCCTTTTCAGCAGTGGGGTCTTGATATTATAGGTCCAATTAATCCACCATCCCCACAGCAGCATAAGTTTATCATAACAGCCACAGATTACTTCACCAGGTGGTCTGAAGCTGCCGCTTTAAGAACCGTGAATACCAGTCAGGTAATTACCTTTTTAAATTCAAATATTATTACTCGTTTATGTATCCCTGACTGTTTAGTATTCAATAACGCTTCTTATTTTTCGTCTCTTGAGATGAGCGAGTTCTCTCTAGAAAAAGGAATTAAATTGAAGTATTCTACCAGCTATTACCCCCAGGGCAATGGATTGACAGAATCAACAAATAAGAATCTGATTAAAATCATCAAGAGAACGGTATCTGAAAATCACAAAAATTGGCATAATGCGCTGTTAAACGCAATCTGGGATGATAGGGTAACATCGAAAACTGTTGTAGGTAACTCTCCCTTCTTTCTCGTCTATGGAAGAGAAGCAATTCTGCCACCACATATTCTTCTTCCCTCACTACAATTATCACAGAAAATACAAGAAGAAGACTACCCTCCTTTGGAGAATCAAATCAACGCTTTAATCAAACTAGAAGAGGTCAGGGCTCAAGCTAAACGTAAGTTAGATCAGCATCAACTAGTGGTCAAAAGCTGGTTTGATTCCAAGTCTGCCTCTGATAGGAACTTTGAAGTAGGTGACCTTGTCTTGAAATGGGACAAACCACATGAGGGAAAGGGAGAGCATACGAAGTTTCAGAACTTATGGATAGGACCGATTTTAATTGCTGAGAAATTGGGTCCCAGCTCTTTCCGATTACAGAATCTAGAGGGACATCTAGACACCTATTTGGTAAATGGCCAAGCTCTGAAAAGGTATTTCGCTTGATGACAACCCTGTGTATATATTTTCTTTTGTTTTCTTTTCTTTCTCTATTTTGGTTTTGATTTTTCCCTTACGCTTATCAGTTTTTGCTTTTGGAAATACACATACCTGCATTTTGAACTGTTCAGACAAAGAAAACAGAATTTTTTTTCTCTGAAATGACTGCTGAAAAGTTGTCTAAACATCAATTATAATATACTTTTGAAATTTACAGCCATGTTGAGAAAAGCCTGTTGTTTGAAAGAAGTTAACTGATTTCGATCTGTAAGTGAAGCCTGTCACGATCATCTATTTTCTTCTTACATTGTCCCTGTTCCTTAAGGGAACAACTCAGAAGATGTCTCCCTGCCTTCGAAGGTCAGTTTTGTAAACGAACCATCTCTGAATCTTAATGAAGGATAGCTTAAAAAAAAGAATTCTTTCAAGGTCTGTAAAAATATGATTAAAATATCATAATTTTCAGCGTCACCCCGCTCGATTATATATCTTTAAAAACTAAATAAATCATAAAAGAGTTGTGGGAAGTGTTTGTAAACCCATCGGGATGCTGAACAGGTCTGCTGGCAGCGGGTAAATGCATGCATGACACCAAGGCAACTTCACCGAGGTACTGAACAGGCCCACTGGCAGCGAAGCAATGTCAAGTATATGAAAATTTGCAAATATGAAATCTCTTGACCTTAAAATGTCCTTTATTCTGATCTAGAACTTCTTGGCAGGATACAGATATCAGAGTGGGTTAAATGGAAACCCTCTCGAGGCTATGGACGCCTACTGGAAGTAGTGGCTCTGTCAATAGTATTAGAGATTTTATCTTTAATATCATGACTCGCTTGTCTTAATACTGATATCAGTTTTCATCTTTTAAGCACCGCTGAAATTTGTTTGATTAATGATGATGTTTAAACAATTTTCTGGTCGTTTTTGAGTTAGAATTATTCTAATTATTCTAATCTGGATTTGTTCTTTTGGCAGAGATAAATACTTCTACCAGTGTGTCACCATTGTTGGAAGCCATTTTGCATTTTTATCTTTTTCTTATAAGCTCCCTACACAAGGGATTTAAACCCTCAATACTCGTCGTAATTCTTTAAAACAAAACAATACTATTATCTTGCGCATTCACACACTTGCCTTTCATTTTCATTTTCACGACTGCAAGCGTGAACACCTTGAATTGGAAGTCACATCGATGGCATTAAAATCATCTTTGGATTGTTACGAATGCTCTTGTTCATGTGGTCATTTCACCTCTAACTCAATAATGGTCATAAAGTTGGCCAGACACCAAACCTTTATTCACTTTGCATTTTTGTTAATATGGCTTCAATTTATAAGTTTGTGATGCAATGATTTTTGGTGTCTTTGATTAAATCCTTGGTGCAATGGTTTCATACAACGCATCAATTTTATGATTAAATCTTTGGTGCGATATTCGACATGTTGTTTTGTTTTAAATCATACACATGCTATTGTTGATTTTACATACAGACCAATTGTTGGTTATGAACACTATGGTTTTCAAATAGTAATTGGATATTTGGTCATAATCTTTTGGTTATGTATGTTATGGCTTTCAATGAGTATGTGATTAATCCGTTTGATATTTGGATTGTGATGTGAATGATTTGAATTACCAAGGCACCGCCGATTGTACATGTCAAAATGAATGTTTTGCATGGTTCTAATTCATTCCACCACCCTCGCACGCATAAGCATTAAACGTCTGCCTTGCATCTCGAGCTACCTTTGTTTGTTTTGAGAAAACTGTGGGAATTGGTCCTGTGCATACCCTGTCTAACCTCCTCACCCTTTACCCTGTTGACTGTGTGTTCTCTCTTATGGCACCTGTAGTGCGCATAGAACCTAATGGCATCCAAATGTTACTGTTATTTGACAATGCTCATGAGGACCTGGAGAGTAATGGCTGGTTAATTTTCATCCAAAAATTTGAGGGTTTCAACCTCGCAGTCGCTCAGCAGTTTGCCCTCACATTTAATGGATGCAGGGCTAAATTTGGGGACATCCAACTCGAATTGAACGAGGAATTCCTCAGCTCAGCCACAAGTTTTCCAGCCAAGGGGAAGAGGTGGTTTAAGAATTCGAAGGTGAATGAAGTGCCATGGCTGCTCCTGTTTACATCAAGGAAAATTGTCAGTTGTGACAGAGGTATGCCAATCACAGCCCTTAAGTCTAGGTGGTATGATTTATTGGCCATGGTTAAGCAATTCGTGACTTGCGAAGGTCGATATGGTTTAGTGTTTCTTTACCATCTCCGGCTGCTTATGAATTTCATAGATTTCCCTTTGAATATGCCTCACTACCTCCTACACAGTCTGTATAAAATGGCTAAACGATTTAAGAGGGAGAAGGCTGACTCTGGCCTCTTCCATCACTGTCTGATTAAAATATTTATTGTTCATCATTTGAGGTTGAGTGGTGACTGTTGGGAAGTTTTCTTATTGACGAATGGCTTTGCCACTCCTGAATGTGGTCCAGTGGACAAGACTATGGTCACCGAAAACCTTGTCGGGCCTGCCGTGCCACCTCCTACCCTCCTACCCGCTGTCAAACCCTCGTCCTACCCCAATGCTGACCTACCCGACACCTTGCCTAAACCATGTTTGAAAAACAATGCTAAGACTGTTAAGAGGCCTGCAAGAAAAAAGGGCAAAGGTAAGACCGATGTCAATAGAAAAGGCAAGAAGGCTGCACGCTGGGTATCTAGGTGCACTCATAATAATCCCAAACAAAACGCAGACCATGT
>JASDQU010101556.1:134818-145684 GCA_032191745.1 Picea mariana | reverse complement strand
ATTGAAAATCCATGTAAACTCCCATGGTGAAAGTTGAGAGACTACCTCATAGCCATGGAGACTACTATTAGTGTTGAAAGTGTTTCCTAGGCTGGTGTGCCAACCAATAGTGTTGGAGGTGATTGCCAGCTAGATAAATAGTGATGATGATGCTCGTGACTTGATCTGTGTGATCATGAGATAGCTTGTCTGGCTATGATGATGCTACCTGTAGAATGTTCTGCAAGACTGTGTGATCCTTTCCCATACCATGTGAAATGGATGGATGTGTTTGAGACCATTGTTATCAATGAAAAATGGCTCTCCACAAATGCATACAATAGATGAAGAAAAAATTAACAAAAACAAAACATACTACCAATATTCATGGAAGGATTACACTCAGTTTGGCAAGACAATCATAAAACTATATAAAATTGGTTTTGGAAATCTGTGCACATTCAGAAAAAGTAGTGCGCACACATTCTCACGGGCTAACATGGTGTACGATGTGCACAGTGTGTGGAGTGCATGACTAACAGTCAAAAGACCTATGCAGATGCAGAAATGGCACATTGATGAGTTTGGTCGAGCCTCAACCACTTTTTGGATGGAAAGGATCTCCCCCATACCCAAAATCGGCCCCAAATTTCACCTTGAGATCACTGAAAGGGATGGGAGGTACCTCCAAAGGCCGCCCATTCACATTTGGAACTAGTTAAGAAAAATCTTGCCATCCTCCTATAAATAAAGGACTATTATATGCAAAAAAAAAGAATCATTTGAGTATTTTTATGCTGCTCATTTTTATCTTTGGGAATCCATTTTCCTCATATAAAGCTTTGGAAATCCATAGCAAGTGTTAGGACTCTCTCCTCTTGAGTCTTCCATCACTCTTTTCTTCACCATTTTCCTTTGTTAGCCATTGATAATAGAAAGAAGACTTTGTACTTGGGGACTCAAGAGCCTTCCTATGGAGGAAGAGGGGACTCATAAGTACCCATATTTCTCCAAGGAGTATCAATTTGAAGATCAATTTACTTGGTATATCTCTCTTGTGTTTTTCTTTGTGCATTCATTTCAAGTTTAGATTCATTTCATTGTTTTTTATTTATTATTTATTTATGTTAGTTGAGCCACTAACCAACTAACTCTCTGTTGTGATTTATGGATAGCCTAACCAAATATTTAAGGGACCTCATTTTTAACACAATAGTGAAATAAGAAAGACGAATGGAAGGAACCTCTAAAACACAAACCCATGTGGAATTTATTTTTATGAAACCTTGTTAGAATTGGATAAAGCTAAGGTTTATGTCATCAAGTGTAAAAGGGTGGAAAAGGATAATAAAGGAAAACATAAATATTAGGCTTCTCAATAATTGGAGAAATAAATCCAACTTATGTAGGAAAAATTCCAAATTATGACTATGCAGAAAGTGGAATACAACCAGAAGTTGAGAGTGGAGAACGAGAAGTTGCAACAACAATTGAACTAGGCAAAAAGAGATTTGTGTGTGAAGAGTGAATGGGTGGATATTATGGAAGCAACAATAAATAAAATAGCGAAAGTGTCTATAGATATACTATAATGCAAACCACCAGCTAGGACATATACATTTCTCCTAAAAGAGCAATGACATAAGAATCATATTACACACTTGGCTAAATTTGTGAAATTAAACCTTGATACCCCCAAGTATTTCCTAGATGCATATCAAAGTTGTAATATGGAGGAAAGAGATAAACTGTGTGAATTCTACCTACATAAGCTCATATTTTCACACCCCTACAATTGGATTCCCAATCAATATGTGGGGTATGTCCAATTGATGGAATTTGCATCATGGCTAAGGCATGAGGAAACAAGGGTAGGGGAATTCAAGAAGTATAAGGAAGAAGAACAAAAAATACCCTTATAGATTAGTGTAGATGTTGACAAGCCTACAGATGTCATAAATAGTCATCATATCCTCTATTTGGATAAGGATGTAGCTCCAATATGGATATCCAAACAAAGGGAAGCAATAACCCATCTTGCTGAATTAGTCAGATTATTGGGAGAAGAAGCAACAAAGGCCTTCCATAGGAAGTGACACTCCTTGCATTGTGATTTGCAGATTAGAGAACCTCACTTCCCCAATATCTTGCAAATTAACCTCCTAACAACACCCTGGTACAAATAAACTTTAAGGAAAATGAAGACTAAATGGATTGGGTTAAGGATTATCCCTCCTCCTTGTAGCACCTATTGTTGATCTCAATTCAAAAAAGGAAGAAGAGGAATGGGCCATCATTGTGAAGGAAAAAGGATATCAACAAGATATCATCAAATATGTGGCCTCGGATATGAGGAAAGAATTTAGTAAGAAGCAACATGGTGATGAACAACAAGAAAATGTTAAGAAACAACAAGGAATTGAGCAACAGTAGGGTGATGAACAATAGGAAAATGTTGAAAAACAACATTTTAGTGAACAATAGCAGGGTACATAGAAACAACAACAATATTAAGGACAAAAAGATAAATTTTGGTTGCACAAAGGGTGTGCAAAAGTTTAGTTGTGGGGTGATGTTGAGCCCCATTATTGTCCATTCCAAAGACACATCTTTGGCACATTTTTCCACCATAAAGTGACTTAATATTTTATTTTAACCATATTTAATAGTAAGTCATGGGTATTTTTCATGTTTCTTAATAAATGTATTTTGAGGTGGATTTGTTTTGCGTAATGTAGCTTTTTTCTCTAATGTATTTGTCAAAATATGTGTATTCCACCAACCAAGTTGAACTACATGAGTCAGGGGCGCCAACATCCTAGAAATAGGGGTTGTTAAGCCATAAATAGTGGCACATTACCCCTTAATTGGGGCATATTGCATTAGTAATGTTATTTTATTTATGTCGTCTTGGGTCCATTAGTTGTAATTGTACCTCCTAGTCTCGTATATATACCAAGGATACCTTTTCATTTGGAATCATTTGGTATTTGGAAATTTATGTGGTGTATAAGGAGGTTCCTCCTTAGAAGAGGTTTATTATCTAAAATGATCTCTTTTTCAAGGTGTTGAGTACTTATTATGAGGTTTTTTAATGCTATTTTTATATTTTTTCTTAACATTTGGTATCATAGCTCAAGGTCTTGGGGTTTTGCTGCTGCATCTGAGACACCTTGGAATTTTTTCTATATATTGTTTTCTAAGATGTTTCAAAAGGAACCCCTTGGAGGATATTTATTATATAGATCAAGGTACGTGGGATTCAAATTTCATATCCTTGGGACTTATAATTTAGGAGATATAGCCTATGTAAGATAGGGTTATGGAATCATCTTGAGTTTAATCATCGCAAAATTTTTGCTATAAATTTTTTTCTGTAATGTTTCAGACCTTGAAAACTAGAGGATATTCATATAAATTATCAAGGTAGTTTTGATAAAAATTTCATCTTCTGGGTCAACCTAATTTTGTATATACACCCTGTGTAAGATAAGGTATCTGAATAGTCCTATTAACTAGTATCAAACATGTGTTTCGGGTAAAATAGTGATATATTCTTCAGTGAGTATCCAAATTAAGTGATACCAGTTGCATTATAGTGGAAAGTCTGTAGTATTTCAGGTGCAATTTTCAGAATCAAATATCATATATTGTGCTCTTAGAACACTTTACAGGTATGTTATCCTGGAAGGGACAAAAATTATCAAGGTGTGGGGAATTTACCATAAATTCCACTTGGCACATCCAATTTTGATCAGACCTATGGCATTGCAGATAAGACATATTAGAGAACTACAAAACAAAATTTTTAGATCTAGAAGGGTTGAAATTTTGGATATATAGTAGAAGAAAGATCATCTAGCATACCCACCTTGAAATCAAGGTTTAAAAGTGATACTTGGCCAACATGCCACCAAAAAAGGGAACTTATACACCAAATAATCCTCGAGACAGTCCTACTTGGAATCTTTATGAAGGTGAATAAATGCACAGGGACACAAATGATTTACAAAATAAGACAATAACAAAATATAAACTATAAGGGATGATGGATTCAACTGAATATAAGTTGGAGCCAATAATGGATACTAATATGGATGGTTTAAAAAGGGAGATCATGGAATGATTGAAACATTTCCTAATAGAGAGTCCACTTGAAAGTGAAAATGTATCCCATGAAATTCATGATGAAGACATAAGGAAGATGAATCAAGACTGGAGAAACTCCAACTTTGGGTTGAAGACCAACCACTTTCCTAATATCAATATGAGTAAGTTTGATGGCAAGGATCCAATCACATGGATACTTCAAATGGAGAAGTTCTTTGATCTACATGATGTGCCACATACATAAAAGGTACAGATTGCTTCTTTATATTTAGAACCCAATCAATTTGTGTGGTATCGATGGCTTTGTTATTGCAAATCACTTGTCACTTGGAAAATTTTAACGGAAGAAATGATATCACACTATGAGGATACGAGGAGAAATACCTTCTTTAGCCAATTGATAAATCTCAAGCAAAAGGGTTCAGTGGCGGAGCACATTGAGAACTTCCAAAGATTGAATATAAAGGTAATGGATATTCCATATGAACACTTGATTGATGTATTCATAGGAACTTTAAAGGATAACATTAAATATGAGGTTCACCTTTGGGAACCCAAATCATTGGAGAGTGCGTTCAGGGTGGTGATAAATTTTGAAAGTAAAAATATGTCTATGGCTACTAGAAGGACCACTCCTAAAATCTATTAAGAGAATAATGTTCCTTCTCCTAAAACACCTCAACTTACAAGGTTGACACCTCAACAATTGGAGGAAAGAAAAGAAGAAGGTTTACGCTTTAATTCTGACAACAAGTACAGTAAGGGACATAAGTGTGGTGAGAAGAAATTATTCTACATAGATTGTGAAGAGAAAGAAGAACAAGAACAAGAACAAGAACCATATCTAGATGAAAACGCAGAAGATTTTTCTTCTAAAGAGTTGACTCCCACAATATCATGTAATTCATTGGCTAGAATTAGCACTCCTCAAACCCTCAATATTGAAGGATATATCAAAAATAAAAAGGTAATAGTCTTAATTGATTTTGGTAGTACTCATAATTTCATTCACTATAAATTAGCCAAAGTTCTCAATTGCATTATATATCCAGTGCTAGAGTTTCAAGTAATGATTGCAAATGGAGGAACTATCAATTGCTCAGGAAAATTCCATAAGATCAATCTTACTATGGGGGAATATTTAATGAATATTCTGATGATTTATATACCCATGGGTGATGGTGATTTTGTACTAGGAGTCCAATGGTTACAATCATTGGGAACAATGGATTTTAATTTTCAAGAACTTTTCATGAAATTTTCATTGGAAGGAAAGGAAATTGACTTAAGGGGTATCACATGGAAACCCAGTAAGGTGATAAGCTCTAATGACATGACAAAATTATTGAAAAAGGGGCATCATGGTGTAATTGTACAACTATGCTTACTAGATGTTCAAACATCTAAGCCATATATTCCCCTATATCTCCATGGTATCATTGATAAGAATTCCAAAGTATTTGAAGATATTCCCATAGGTCTTCCACCCACTAGAAATCATGATCATTCTATTCACCTAATTCCTGGGAGTGTTCCTCCTAACATCATGCCTTACAGATACCCTTATTCCTAGAAGAGTGAAATTGAGCGTATGGTTGAAGAAATGTTAGAGGATGGCATTATTAGACCTAGCCAAAGTTCTTACTCTCCACCGATGGTAATGGTACTCAAGAATGAGGGCTCATGGCATATGTGTCTAGATTATAGATAGCTCAACAAGATAACTATTAAAGATAAGTTTCACATTCCCGTCATTGATGAATTTTTAGATGAACTACATGGAGCAATATATTTCACAAAGTTGGATCTCCGCTCAGGGAGTCATTAGATTAGAGTGAAGGAAGAAGATATCCAAAAAAAAACATTCTGAACTCATGAAGGCCATTATGAATGTTTGTTCATGCATTTTGGCCTTATGAATTCACCTTCCACATTCCAAGGGTTGATGAATTCCATTTTCAAGCCCTTCCTTCGAAAACTTATGTTAGTATTTTTTGATGATATACTAATCTATAGCAAGTCTTGGGAGGACCATGTTTGACATGTTGACAAGGTGCTACAACTACTAAAGTAGCAACAACCATATTCCAAACCATCCAAATGTTTCTTTTGGGCAAAGGAGGTAGAGAATATGGTTCATATTGTATCTCATGAAGGTGTCAAGGTAGACCCTAACAAGATTAAGTTCATGATGGAATGGTCGATTCCAAAAACATTGAAGAATCTTAGAGGATTTTTGGGTTTGACAGGTTACTACTACAAGTTTGTTCAGAAGTATGGAAGAATAGCATCACCTTTAACAACATTAACTAAGAAGGATGTATTTTCATGGACTCCTGAGGAAACTCAATCTTTTGAAAAACTTAAAGAGGTGATGTGCAAAGCTCCTGTCTTGACCACACCATACTTCACAAAAACCTTTATTGTGAAATGAGATTCCTTGGGAAATGGCATTGGTGTTGTTCTAATGCAAGAAGGAAGGACCTTTGATTTTGAAAGTGATCCACTGAAGGGAAAGGACTTACACAAACCCATTTATGAGAAGGAAATGATGGAAATACTACATGCATTGAAGAAATGACACCCTTACCTAATAGGTAGGCACTTCAAGGTCAAAACAGATCATGATAGTCTTAAATACTTCTTGGACAAAGACTATCTTCAGAAGAACAAAAAACATTGGTGACCAAGATGTTGGGTTATGATTTTGAAATCATCTACAAAAAAGGGAAGAAAAATGTTGTGGAAGATGCACTCTCAAGAAAGGATGAAGATGTTGACGCCTTTCTCTATGTTATCTCAATCATCCAACCCGATTGGATAATATAATCAAGGGATGAATGAAAGAATGGAGAAAGTGTGTAGACTCTCATTCAAAGGTTGTAGCAAGATTCCAGTGCATCAGATATATTTACATGGAAAAATGATTCACTATGGTACAAACATCTCTTATATTTATGTAAGAACTCCCAACTCAAACAAAAGATACTCTTGGAATTGCACACCTCTCCGGTAGGAGGGAACTCAAGATGTTTTAAGACCTACCATAGGGTCAAGAAGAATTTTTTTGGGGATGGCCTTAAAACTGATGTTCAAAGGTTTGTGGCAGAATTTTTGGTTTTCCAACAAAATAAGGTGGAAACAATTAAGACCCCGAGTCTTTTACAACCATTAGCCATCCCAAGTCAGCGTTGGGAGGAGGTTTCCATGGATTTCATCACAGGGTTACCGAAGTTTGAAGGAAAGCGTGTCATCATGGTGATTGTTGATAGACTAACCAAGTACACACACTTTGGTGCACTCTCTCAACCTTTCAAAGCCAATACAGTTGCCACTGCATTCATGGAGAAATTTCAAAAGCTACATGGAAGCCCAAACATTATTGTAAGTGACAGAGATCCCATCTTCACTGGACATTTTTGGACAAAATTATTTTCTTGTTTGGGTACTCAATTGGCTCATAGCTCATTTTATCATCCTCAATCTGATGGACAAACCAAGATAGTGAACAAATTTCTGGAGGGATACCTTCATTTCGTTGTATCAGATAAAAAAACACAATGGTTCAAATGGTTACCCTTGGCAGAATGGTGGTATAACACTTCCTTTCATATTGCAAAACAAGTGACACCATTTATGGAACTCTATGGATATCACCCACCTTCCATCACTTCTTCTATGAAAGAAAAATCTAAGGTTCAAGCAGTGGAAGATCACATAGAGCACCAACAACAAGTTCTCCAATTCTTAAAGGACAACCTGACCATGACACAAAATCACATGAAACAACAAGTAGATCAACATCATAGTGAAAGAAGTTTTGAAGTAGGGTATTGGGAATTTTTAATACTACAACCATACATATAGATGCCCCTCAAGCAAGCTAAGAAGGATAATAAATTATCACCAAAGCACTATGGCCCTCATAAGGTGTTGAAAAATATTGGTACTATGGCATACAATTTAGATTTTCCTTCATCTTCGCGAGTACACCCAATTTTCCATGTTTCATGCTTAAAGAAGTTTATAGGTGACAAGATCCCAGTTCAAAATATATTTCTAGAACTTTATGAGGAAGGAAAAATCATATTGGATCTTGAATCTATCACTGACACAAGAATTCGTTAGCTGAGGAATAGACCCATTCTAGAGTATCTCATTAAGTGGAGGAAACTACTTGCTGAAGATTCCACTTGGGAAGATGAGTATTTTATAAAAAAGCATCCATATTTACTCAAGAACTGCGGAAAACACTTGTCTGAAGGGGAGGGGAATGTTAAGCCCTAAATAGTGGAAAATTACCCCTTAATTTGGCCATATTACATTAGTAATGTTATTTTATTTATGTCGGCTTGGGTCCATTAGTTGTAATTGTACCTCCTAGTCTCCTATATATACCAAGGAGACCTTTTCATTTGGAATCATCTGGTATTTGGAAATTTATGTGGTGTATAAGGAGGTTTCTCCCTAGAAGAGGCTTATTATCTGAAATTCTCTCTTTGTCAAGGCGTTGAGTACTTATTTTGAGTTTTTTTTTATGTTATTTTAATATTTGGTTCTTAATAGGAGTTTGTTTCTCCCACTAGGAGATGCCATCCAAAGATCAAGAGAAATTTTC
Source organism: Picea mariana (assembly GCA_032191745.1). Classification (NCBI taxonomy): domain Eukaryota; kingdom Viridiplantae; phylum Streptophyta; class Pinopsida; order Pinales; family Pinaceae; genus Picea; species Picea mariana. Next base: position 136,977 of record JASDQU010101556.1, on the reverse strand, counting down.
CCTACCTATCTCCAAGGGTGTTCCTTGTGCATTAATGACCACTTCTTATTAGTAGAAGTCAAATATACATGTGTAAAGGGCTCATATCCCTCATTTACTCATTCCTCTCTTTGATTTAGGAAACGGAGGTCCAACTCTCTAGCTATATATAGACCTCTAGTCTAAGAGAGAAGGGGATATAGATAACTTTTGGAGAAGAATTGTATGGATACTTTGTGAATAATTTTGTTAACAACTCAGAGCATTCATGCTCTTGATGTATTACTGATATTTATGAAATAAATATGGTTTTTCTTTCATTCCATTAAAGTTTCCTTTAGGCTCTTTGTGCTTCTTGGGGGTAGGGCCCATCCATTGGGCTCAAGGATCTTGTTACAATTTTTGTATTTTTCATGCATGTTAGATATTATTTTATTCTATTTTCAAGTTTAATATAACTTTTCATGATTAATCCCAGCTTTTGTTAAGATTATCACTAACTAGCTAGTCATAACATGCATCATGTAGAAATGTTCAATATCCTTTTGGAGCACTCTTAGGTGCCTCCCAAGGCCAAGAACCTCATATTCACTCCATTTATTTATAGTCTAGCTTTGTTCATGATTTTAAAGATTCACTCTACCTTTTTCAACCTCATTTTTCTTCCTATAGGAGTTTGCTGTAGAACTGCATAGTTCGTAGAAATCTCACGTAGTTTTGTTTTAGCTTCATATTTTGACTTAGCTTAAACTTATTTTAATGAAATCATTAATAAACAATAAAAATACATTTATAATAACATTGATCAAATGGTTAGACAATTAACTTGTTTTACTCATTCATCAGTGTAACTTTACTTTTATTACAACTTTCTATCATAGCCTAGATTGAATTCACCTTCCTGCTTTTAGTTTAATTGTCTTGATTCAATATTATTTAATGTAGCTAGAATAAGTTTTGTCCATGCAATCTATATTGGGTGTACTTTAATATTGGTTTGTTTCCTTCAAGCAAATAGTTCAGATCTACTTTCTGTCATTTTATTTTCATGCACATTTCCATCCTTTAATTAGTTTCATACTTTTTCTTCCAAGAAGTGCATATTGTACATATAGTTCATAGAACCTCTTATGTTTATGAACCCCAGGTTGAAAAAGTAAGGTATGAATAAAAGGGTATAGTAAATTATCATTTTTATTCCAAGGGCCATCAATTTCCCCACCACCATAAGGGAAACAACAAGATGGTGTCAATTTTGTTCAACCCTCTCCCATACCACAAGTTCAATATTTTGAAAAACTAAACATGAAAAATCTGGATACCCACTTGAATAATTCCAAAAATAAAAGGGAAGAAAAAAGTTAATTCCAACCAAGTACAAGGGGGAAACACCTATCATAAAAACGCTCAAGCAAGGGGAACTTATAATTATAGCAACCAAAATCAGAATGAGGGTAACACTAATGGAAAACAATGTCAAGTAAGGAACAATAACCTTAGAACCAACTTTTCTTGTGGCTTATGTGGTGAGTATGGAAATTACACTCACCATTTCCCCCAAATTTCTGACTATAAGCGAATAAAGGAATCCATGAACACATAGAGACCCCCTTCCCCACATGNATGTAGGGAAATCTCAACTTGGTAATCTTGTGGAACGTAACATCCTTCTCACAACCAAGGAGGAAATCCTCCTACAAAATCATAGACGCCAATATTGTATGCCTCCCAAATCCAATCCGACCACATCAGACACACCTCAATTACCAGCAAGACAACCTTTGATGAACTCACATCCAAGTATTGAAACCACTCCCTAAGTACCCCACTCACCTCTATGACACAACATACATAACCCATATGCTAGGGAAGTTCACAATTATATCCTTGTCGGTGAATTGGCTCAATCTCCCACACCCATGACTCTGTTATAAGTTTTACAAAATTTCCCTTTGCAGAGGAAAATCTTTCTCTCAACGTTGGGGAAATTCGACTTATATGATACCCAACTCATTACCTTTGATCTAGATAACCATGAACCAAACATACCTTCTTTAGTATATTTTTAGATCCTAGCAGTTCATCGATGCATTATCGATGAAGGGGCCTCCACATGCACCATGTCTAAAACTGTATTGTAGAAATGTGTCTCACATGATCTTGTCCCTTTCGCCATTACT
>JASDQU010101556.1:54798-71079 GCA_032191745.1 Picea mariana | reverse complement strand
ACACAATAATTCCTTTTGGATTGAAGAATTCCCCTGTTATTTTTCCAAGAGTAGTGGTAGACGTATTTAAGAATTTTATTCATAAATTTCTAGAGGTTTATCTGGATGATTGGAGAATATTTAGTTTATTAAAGGATCATGTATAAGTTTTAAGATTGATGCTAGACATGTGTAGACAATGTCAAATTTCATTGAACATTAAGAAATGCATATTTAGTGCACCATTTGGAATTTTTCTAGGGAACGTGGTGTGTAAACAGGGTTTGTTGGTTGATCCTACGAAGATTGTTGTCACTGTTAATTTACCACCACCTAAGTCAGTGTGCTAATTAAAATATAAACTTGGTCATATAGGTTACTATAGGAATTTCATAAGAGGCTATGCATAGATTACTGGGCCAACATTTCAAGATGTTTACAGATCACTCTTCTCTTAAATACTTGGTCAATAAGCCAGTGTTGGGGGGGAGAATATGTATATAGTTTTTTTTATTTCATGATTTTTATTTTGAAGTATTTGTGAAACCTGGAAGATTGAATGCAGGGACAGATAATCTGTCCAAGATAACCAATGGAGAGGAACCAAGTAGTTTGGAGGAAATTTTTCATGATGCACAACTCTTTTCAGTGCAGATTGCTGATGAATATTTTACTGATATAATTGAATTTTTTAGTACAAGATTTTCCCCAAAGGAATATAACATTACACAAAAGAATAATTTGGTGTTAGAGCTGTAGATTATCAACTCATTGTAGAACACTTGTATAAACTGGGAGAAGACAATATTTTAAGGAGATGTTTCATGGAACATGAACGTCCTATCATCTTAGCAAAAGCACATGAAGGAATAGTTGGAGGAAATTATGGAGGGAAGGCTACTGCGCACAGGATTATGGTGGCCAATAGTTTCTAAGGATGCAAAGGAGTATTGCAAGAATTGTGATGTCTATCAAAGGGTTGGAAATCCATTCAAGAGGGATGATATGCCATTAATACCTCGGGTAACTCTTAAATTGTTTTAAAAATGGGCAATTGACTTTGTAGGACCTATCAATCCACCAGCTAGAAGATCAGGAGAAAGGTATATTATTACAAAAAAAAAATATTTAACCAGATGGGTTGAAGTAGCAGCAGTGAAATATTGTAGCCCAGAGATTGAAGGATGCTTCTTGTTTGAACATGTAATTACAAGATTTGGATGCCCTAGGATTCTAATGAGTGATCATGGAACTCATTTTATTAGCAGTATCATCCAGGAAATGACTGAAGAATTTAAGATACATCATGAGAAGAGAACTCCATACCATCCTCAAGCTAATGGAATAGTGGAAGCATTTAATAAGATATTGGAGAATGCCTTAACTAAGATTTGCAATTTGAACATGGATGATTGGGATTTGAAGATACCGACATTATTATATTCTTATAGAACTACATGCAAGAATCTCACAGGGAATACACCTTTCATATTGGTGTATGGACAAGAAGTAGTAGTCCCTTTAGAATAATTGATACCTATTCTACGCATTGCATCTATTACAAACGTGACAACAAGAGACACAGCCCAAGAAAGATTGGCTCAACTTATGGAATTAGAAGAAGATGGGATTATGGTTGGTTTCCATTAGGAAGTATAGAAATCAAAGGACAAAGCTTGTCATGATAGACACATAAAGAAGAATAAATTAAAGGAAGGAGATATGGTTCTCCTTTATGACAATAAATACTTACAACACCGAGAAAAATTTCGGATGCATTGGCTAGGTCCATATGAGATAAAGTCTGTCACAGATGGAGGTAATGTGCAACTAAGGGAATTAACATGCAACAAGATGCAAGGATTGGTGAATGGTATTCGATTGAAAATTTATAGGGGCAGTCAATCCAGTAACCCTCAGTAGTTGCAGTGTAGGAAAACACAATTGTACATAGTGTATATAGTAGAAACTGAAAAAGATAGAAAAAAGTGGAAAAAATGAGAAAAGAAAGAAAAAATGGGAAAAGAAGAAAAATACAAAAATATGCAGTAAGGGGTAGAGAAGTAGTTGGATGATGCCAAGCGCAACATACAGTAAGTGGTGTGAAAAAATATGAATACCTTACAAACCATAAAAAGGTGACAAGACTGAAAACGCAGGGCGAAGGGACATAAAGAGGTCGGAAAGAGGAAAACCAATGATCAGAAAAGTTGCATACGACAGAGCATTTATGACAGGACATATAAAAGTAGAAATCATGCATGAGAAGGCTCATTGTGTCATTAAGAAAATAAGAGATAACGAACAAAAAATTTGTGTGAGCGGGTGATTTCGAGGGGATTTAGAGACGAATCAAATCAACCCAGTCTAGATCTAAATGGTGCCACCGAAGGTCATAGCTCCCAGTAGAACTACAAGAAAAACCCACAATGCCATGAGATCTTCACAGGAGCAAGCAATCAAAGCAACAAATCCTATTCATCTAGAGAGATTGGTATACATGGATGCCATTCCTTCACCAGTCATCAATCTAGTGATTCCTACACTTGTAGAAGAATAACAGGTTCCAGTGAAAAAAGAGATGGAGGTCGAGACACAAGAAGAAATAGGAAACCCTAGCACCAAGGAGAACCCTATGCAAAAAATCAGATTAGGATCACCACAATAGATGGATGAGCACGATGATGAAATAATAGAGTCAAATGAACCTAGATGATAGGTCAAAGAAGCACAGAAGCCTATTGTAGAGCCAATGCAACAGATAGAGGAAGTACTGGTGGAAGATGTTATAGGACAACAAGATTCAGAAGTAGAAAAAGATGAGGATGAGAACCAAGAAGCAGGGCCATCAATAGTAACAAAAAATACAAGGGGAAAATATACAATACAAATATCACCGTGCAAACAAAAATAAGTAACACTAACACTACCGTGCATAAATGAAGGAGTCATGATCCTTCTCGAGATATTAGGATGTGTGGATAAATTGAGGTATTCAAACCATGATATTGCAGACAGGGACAAGTTATTTGAGTTTTCACCACAAGTATATATGGAGAGAAAAGGTACAACTTCATCAAGGGTTCCAATTTTAGAGCCAAAGAAGTGGATAACATGGTTGTATAACACAGGTATCATGAACTTGTTGGAAATTCCCCATTTTGGGAGGGGAAAGGATGTCAATTCCTGTGTGAAACAACTATTGGCCTTGGTGAATGGGGTTTTTCTATGGATGGATATAATGGTATCAATAGATGTAGATTTAATTTCAGAGATAACAAGTTTTCCAACAAATGGAGAAAAGATAGAACAATATTTAGATGACAAGACAAAGGATAAATCTCTGGCAGAGGAGATGAAGAAGACATATAACACTGACAGAGGATCTAGGAGGTTGATAATTGACAAAATCAATGAACCTGTGATGCGTTTGGAACCAAATATAATGGATTGTAAACTTCTAAGGAAATTTCGCAAGGAAGAAGCACCTGTAGGAGTTATAGCAGCAGTCGTGCAGTGCATGAAGGGGACTCTACTAAGTTGGACCCCATATTTACTAAATTTATTTTTGGATGACTGGAAGGATGCATAGAATACTGGAATGAAGTTCCATTATTCATGGTTTATTATATTGATAGCTTTTGTGGGTTGGGGAGAACCCGCATACAATGGATTTTACCCAAGGCCAGGAAAGTGTCATGCAACAAAGTATAAGACATTATGGCACACTTTAGATGCAAAAAAAGGAAGGAAAATTACATTATATTTTCCATGTATTATGACGAGATGAAGGAAAATATATCCAACACATGGAGTATACCAAAAAAAGTGGTGGAAGAAAATCAAATCATAGCTAATTTTAAGGCCTCCAGACAAAACATGTGGATCTAAGACAAAAGGGATCCCAAGAAGGAATGGTTACAACTAAGATATTGTGTGACAACATAAGACATACAATGGACCATGAAATACTAACCTGAATAATGGGGGGTACCAGTAGCTTCCAAATAGGGATCAAAAGGTAAGAAGCAAGAAACAATTGGCACTTCACAGAAGTCAAATAGTCCAACAACAAATACAAAAAAGGCAGTAAAGTGCGTGAAGGAAACAGGGGGGAGCACAACAATTAGAAATCCAAGGTAGAAGAACCCTATGCCCAAACCTTCAAAATAGGATAAAGACCACACATAAGTAACAAATGGATGATACAAAAGGATAACAATGTTCCTATGCAGGATGAACTAGGAGGAGGAGATACACTAGAGATGGATGTCCCAGCTAAAACAACACATACAAAAACTCTATCAATGAAGAGGACAACATTACAATTAGGAGATCAACACAAGGAGAAGAAGGCACATAAAGGCATTCCAGAGCTCACATTGATAAAGAATGATGTAGATCTAGTTGTGGAGAGAGTACAAGACCATGCAATAGAGGCGTGGGATGATGCATAGAAACAAAGGGAAGAAATAGTCAAGAAGTTGACAGAGGTTAAGGAGGCAGTAAAACAACTTCAACTTACTAGCGCATAACAAAGAGAACACGTGCAATAGAAAACTTCACAAGAAATATCAGTTCCCGCTCCGAATACGGTACAGATAATATCAATGCAAAGTGATTTTTTTTACATAAATTAGGAGATGTTACAAGTAGATGAGGAGACAATGAAAAAGTAGTTGAAGCACATCGATCACTTGGTATTGGAATTGTCTAAGGTCCCAATGAAGGTGTTGTATAAAATTCAAGTCAATGTCGCATAGGAGATTCAATCGAGGGCCCGAGAAGATGTGATAGATTTACAATTGATTAAGAAAGTAAGTGACATGTTGAACATAATAATCAACTAGGTGCAGGTTGAGAGGGATGAAGTGAAACAATGCACTAGCCAGATAGAGAAGCGGGTAGAAAAAGTGTTTAAAACAATTTTTGAAAATGTGCAAGAAGGGAACATACCAACATAGGAGAAGATTGAGAGTATAACACATGCTATGGAGGTGTATATGAACCACATTACAGAGTTGAATGAACTCCTAGCACCCATCACGTAAGAAGAAGTTGGAACACAGAGGGAGTAAGAGTTTACACGTCATAAGGAGAGCATTGTGTAGATGATCCAGGAAATGACAAAGCTATATGATAGAAGCAAACAACTATGGACTAATATCGAGGAGGATGACAAATTGAAAGAGTTAGAAAATAAAGAAGAAGGAGTGAATACTGCAGTGTAGGAACTCAATCAGAGGAAAAGGAAATGAAAATGTTAGATAGATTGAAGAGTGCGTAGGAGTTGAAGAAATTGCAAGTAGAACTTAAGACCATTCAAATAGAGAAGAAGTCAAGGCAGGCTAAGTTGGAGCCATTACAACAAGGGGAAGAAAAAATTATGATGGAGATTGATGCAACCAAGGGGTATATTGAAAAAATCATCTCCGATATTAAGGATTTGTTGAAGGATCATAACAATACGCATACTGTGGAGTTTGTAGCAGAGAAGAATGCAGAAGTAAAAACTTGAGCTGAAGATATTACAGGAAAATTCCATGCACTAGAGAAGTTAGTGAAAGATGAAAACATTGCTTGAGTGGCTTGGGATGAGCCACAACTGAGTGTTGGGGTCCTGTTGGTGCAAGAAATTTTGGGGAACAACATAGAAATCAAGGAAGACATGGACATTTTTTTTAAAAATGAAATAATCAGGGAAGACGTGGCCATTTTGGGGAACAACGTAGAAATCAAGGAAGATAGTTAGAAAAGGGATCAAGAAAGGAGCACACATCGGATAATAAGGAAAAACAATGCAAAGAAGAAGGAAAGGAAGAAAGACAGATGAGGATCAACCATGCACAGGAAGTTAGAATGTGGAAAAACCTAATCCACTTAGCGTTAGGGTTTTGATTATTATTGTAACTGGTTTCAACCTATTTTGTAGTATAAATATGTATTGTAAGATCCGAAGAGATCTGGTGGTTTTTTGGGAGTAGTTGAGAGTTAGAGTTTTTAGAGAGTTCAAGTTTTTGCAAGTACTTTGGTGTAGTTATATCTTAGATATAGTTTTTGGAGTCAGTTTTGGAGACAAAGTTATGCATTGTAATTGAGGGCTAGGTCGCAAGATGTGTAGCTTAGTGCAACGCTGGTCAGCGTCACATATGCATGTGCATTCCATATGCACTTCTGATTTAATGCGTGCAGTGAAATGACTTGATGAAGATGAATAAAAGAGAGAATAATCCCAAATCTTTGTGGACGTAGCCTAGAGGGGTGAAACGTGATAAAATTATGTTTCTTTATGTGGAATGTTGTTTTATTTCTTGTAGTTACTTTGTTTATGATGAATGCATGAATTTGGTAGAAGTAAAATGCAACATGCACTAGAATATGCCATGCTATTTACTACCGAATTCATGTTAATAAATGGAATGATGTGTTAGAATAATAGATCTGATGAATGTTGAGGTAAAAATCATGCCTAACATCCCCATGAGAAACATCCCTTCCACGATTTCAGACATATGAGTCCTACAGTAACCCATAAGCCATCTCGGATGAGACTTCATTGTGAACTCTATGCGTAGTGTTTCCTTCTAGTCTCTAGAAGGGTCGATGGTTTGCAGGGTTTTGTTGGAAACCTAAAGTAGAACCCAAGTCATCCCAAACATTCCAACAATGATTGTCATGCAATGGCATATAAACATTGTAAAATGTATTATTTTTTAAATGGAAAATGTCTCACAACTAACTAATGGGTGGAGCACGTGTATTGGCCATGCACCACTAGAGGAAAGAGTGAGGGAGATTGGAAGGGGGGTTCATTATGAAAAGAGAACGCAATCCTCTTTGCTTAGTTATTTATTTTTGGAAATAATAAGTTATTTCCCTTTTTCTTGATTTCAAAGAATATCAATTAATGAGGGAGGATTGGTAATTGGAGAAACAACCACCCTCAATGCATGGAATAATGGAAGTCTGGATAGAACAAAAAAACTATCATACTAGAGTACAACAGGAAATCATCATAGTTCCCCATGATTGACCCATGGGTTCCTTCTTATGGAAGAAAGAAAGGGGACATGTCGAAAAAATTGGGGGAGAAGCGAGAGAAGGAACAGGTGCATGTAAAGGAAGTTAGTTTTGGAATGACAGGGAATGGCATGAAAAAAATGTGTTATTTCAAGAGTAGATATTGTGCAATAGAAGTAGAGAATGTGTGAGAGTAGAGATGCAAGAATCAGAGCAATAAAGTGTTGTTTCTCTAGAAGGAAAATCAAAGCCCAACCTGAGATGAGAGGTTCATGGGATTGATAATTGATCGAAATAAACTGACACTGGAATGGGAGAGTGTTGAGGGATGGTGTAGCCATGAAGGGAATCCCTTATGCAGAATAAATCCAATTAGGAAGGAATCTAATAAACCTTATGGAAGCCCTGGGCTAGGTGGGTGTAAGTATTTTCAACCAGTGGTTTTTCTGAAGGAGAATGGCCTTCACACTTTGAATTTCTTTGAGTGTCTGAGGAAATACTTGGTGGTATCATGGATTGGAATGAGTGTGGACATAATGTAGATGTATAGTGCATCTAAGCCTATGGTTGGGTGTAAAATTTCTCACCCACAGTCAAATGAGCTAGCTACTTCTCATAAATAGATAAGTATTCTTGAGCCCTGTATATTTGAATATAATGAATGGATGGAGGGTTCCTGTATTTGCATTCATGAGTGTATATTCCTATTTAATAGGCTTAATACTTGTTTCATTTGCAAGCCTTTTTTCTTGTGTAACTGTGGAATTGTATGAATTGTGTATGTTTTGCACATTTGGACATAATAACTTTGTATTTTGTTCTAAAGGATAAAAACACTCCATATTGGTATAATGGGTGTAATTGTATGGTTATGGGAAATCATATGTAAGAAAAGTGAATGGTTGTATGTCGATGTTTTCCTGTGTACACAATAATATACCTACTATATTGGGTTTTCCTATGAAAGGGAACCATATTTATAAGTTATGGAATGAATGAAATGTGCATGAATACTTTATCTCTATGAATAAATTCTCCTTATTGTATTGTTGTATTCATGAAATTGAAATAAAAAAGGAGTCGTCTGTGTATATGACTCTTTGAATGACCATTAGGAAAATCTTTGATTACATTTCATGAGATATATATGTTGTAATTCCTATGGATGAAAGCACATATCTAGGAATCTATATGGAATGTATTGTTGTGTGATTTTACTGTAGTTATAGGGAAGCTTACATAAGGGGTTATCTCCTTTGGAAGCATATGTAGGGGACCTGGGTGTTGGAGTAATCAGAGGGGGGGTGAATCAATATTATGAAATATTTTACCAATTTTAATCTAGAAATGTAATCATTAACTTTATCAGTAGTATATCATCAATATATCATGAGCAATATCAATCAACATATCATAACAAATAACCGCAGATACACAATACACCAAAATTTACATGGAAACCCAAATGGGAGAAAACCCAACACCAAGATTATATTCATAGGAAACACCAAATTTAAAATTATTCATAACCAACTAGAATGAGGGACTGACCCCTTGATTTATAGGAACCAACCTGAAGGAAGCTACAACTCCCTAAATTCTCTAGCTACAACTGGAAGGAGGCTACGACACCCTGATTTACAGGCTCCAACTTGAAGAAAGATCCAATTCTATGAGTTCTATGGAACCAACCAAAAGGAGTATACAACCCACTTTCCTTTCCCCATCTTGTTGACCTGAAATATAAGTGTAGACACAATCTGTCACTACCACTAATCAACTTGTAACTTCCTCTCTCATTGATACATCAACCTACCATTGTCACTATCATATCAACCTGTAACTGATGATCAACCAATCATCCAAAATGTCACTGTCTCTGTCACTGAAATACCATAATCAACCAATTATATCCAGAACCACTCACATGGATATCAAAACCATCATCATACCATGTACATCAACCAAATACCATAACATGTACCTCAACCATATACCATATCACTCATGTTATGTATAATCATGAAACACACCATTTATCAAATATATAATCCAATATATCCAAGATATTCCTCAAGAATATACCATATAGTAAACCATATACCAAGTATCCAAGATGTGCTAATGTCTCAACAATATGCCTCAAGTATGCACCATAACAACCAAGATCATATACTAGTATATGCCTCAAATATATTCCAATATAAAAAATATGTGCCTCTAATAATGAACCATAATAGCCATACACAATGTACCAAGGATATGTCTCAAGCATGTATCAATATCACCAAGACATGAACCTCATCCATATGCAACCATGTACCCAAAAATGCCTCCAAAACATGTATTAAGCATGTGCCATACCATCCATGATATAATCCTCAAATAGACATATAAAACACATACCTTTACTCATGAAGAAGAATTGATGCATACCATCTCAGACTCTGTAACAACCCTATTGTATCATCATACCTTGCTACAACCTGAACCAAGCATCCTTCTACAAATATGATTTAGCCTCATTGGACATATTCCAATTATCACACGGGGCCTCACGTGACAGACACTAAAAAACCTTCAAGGGTTCCTCACGAGACACCAGTAGCCTTACCTACATGGGTCAGACTAATTAGGTTTTATCAGAAAACCATCGCTCTCTTATGCAATCCTAAACCTTTCGCACTCCTTATGATTTTGCTTCCTCAAATTCACCATTTCAAATTCTCCAATATATCACTTGAAATATACATAAGCATTGAACTTGTGTGTAAATATGAGAGGCTTCTTGAGGTGTATTTATACTTTTCCAAGTGACTTATTTTCTTCACTTTAGGGCTGACCTATACTTTATTGTTATAACCGTTTTACCCTTTAATTAATGACTTGTAACTTCTTGTTTCAACCATTTAGGGGATTATTAACTATTATTTTGGGATTCCAACTTCAAGACCTCATAAGTCCTCAACCGTGAGGAACTACATGATGTACCACCTACCATTGGAAATGGCATGATGAGAGCTATCCATCTATGAGGGTTTTGTATGTACTTGTAATGTTCTTCAACCTCATTTTCCTCAGTCACCTTAAAACCTTATGACCACACCTCTAGGTTTATTTTAGACTTATTGAAAGCATCTTCCCATGAGGGCCATKCTTAAATCTATGCCATAATGGGACCACTTTGGTTACTTMTTCAAATATACCCATTAATTATAGAGACTTMTAGACTTCCTCTAAAGTTGAGATCAATGACAATCAATTTTCCAACAATATCCCCCTTTGGAATTAATGAAAACACTCATGCTCCCTCTTTGACCAATGCTCCCCCTTTCTGCATGATTTTGTTCTTTCTCCCCCTTTGACATCAATGGCAAAGGGTAACTCCCCCTGRMAATCCTCTTTTGAACTTTCTCTCTTCCGATGATTTTGTCCATTGGTGCTTCCTGATGAAGTAGACTACTAACATATAAACACAAATTCATATTAATACTCCTTCATTGTRTTTGCACATATGATTTCTCTTCCCTCGTATTTTGAGTGAAAAACATGTAGATCACTATGGAGCAGAAACTATTCCAAGGTTTTTTCAAGGATACTTAAATATCTCTCTTGGGAGAGGTTTAGTGAAGATGTATGCAATATATTCCTTTGTCTCAATATACTTTGACTCGATATTCTTTTCTATAACTTATTCTTGCAGAAAGTGAAACTTGATTAGAATATGATTGGTCTTGGAATGCATCACTAGATTCTTGGAGATACTAATAACACCGGCGTTGTCACAAAATATTGAAATGGGCTATGTTATCACCCTATAAATTTTACGTCGATTTATGGGTGATTTTGTAGCACTTGAAAAGTACAAGTTTTGTAGTCCCAGGGGTTTCGGTGATTTTGTAGCACTTGCATGCTAGATGATGGCTCTAGTGTGATGAATGGAAAAAGTGATATTTTAAGAGAAATCTATGTGTTTGGCCAAATAAATATTTTTTCATTTATAGCCAAAATTGGCTCTCGGGATTATGCAGGGTTATTATTTTAGTTTGCAAAAATATTGGACCCGAAGGCCCAATATCCAAGTCAATCCCTGAGATATCAAGTATTCAATCCAAATGTTGAGTCAAGCACCTAACACAACACACAACTTGTCACAAAGTTATCGCCTAAGCTATCAAGCTCCAAATCCAAGAGAGGATCCCACAAGGGGATAACTTTTATGCGCTACATGTCGAAAAGCATGTAAGGTGCCCAAAACTATAAAAAATACAAATGAAGTTTCTCCACTTCAATGTGGGATACCCCCATCATAGGAAAAATAAACATGCAGCCCTACCCACACCAGACACCAAATTTCACAATTGTCAGGTGTCAAATGAATGGTTTTGAGCACAAAGCAGGGATCCTTTATATTTTATGCAAATTATCATAGCCTCCAAGTGTTAATATGAAATCCCAGGTGTTGAAGGAAAGTACCAAGCTTGGATGACTTATAGGTGTTGAATGTGAGGTTCATACAAAATTTCATTGCCAAGGCTGGAATCCTTTACCCACAAAAGAAGTTTGGTGGGGGAGTAGGTAGGGAAGTTKATTGAGGAATGAATGTTKCCTCCAATCCATTTGGTCATCCACTTTTTTCCATTTTGTATCAACCCGCTCCCATGTATTCTAGAAGAGGGTCGATAGCTAAAATGAGGCCCCTGCAAGAATTATTCCTATTGCAGAAATGATTCCAAGTGGCCGATTGTTCACACAACAAACAACATTTTTATATAGATGGGTAGAAACACGAATGCAATGAAAAAGTTGTGTGCACATATGTCTTAATGGGTTTATCTCTCCCTATGAAGTTGGTGAAATAGTAAGTCAATATTCTATTCTATTCTCTGTTGCAAAAATGGGTCGAACTATCATTTGTTGGAATATGAGTTTCTTGGAACTAATATTATCAGTTGCTAGGGCCAAGTGGGCTCCAATTTGGGCACATTATCTCAGGTCACCACCATCTCTATTAAATTTTGCAGATTATTCTCTGTGAAATACTCATTCTAGTGACAAAATAACTTTGTTATTTGTGCCATGGTTTTTATGGTGGCAACAAGGAATGTTCAACTCTGCATGTGTTTAATGGATACACCAAGTGTGTGAAATTTAAAGGGAAAGTGTCAATTGGTTTTGATGATGTTCCTCATGGCCATGCAGGGATTGTATATGAAAATGTTGGGCTCATCCCATTTGAAAGTTGCAATATTGACACAAAAACATTATACCAATCTAAAAACATTCCAAGAAAGCAATATGATACTATGCAACAAATCGACGTGGAAGATGGGACACTACTTTTCATCAATTATTTTATCCCGATAAACCTTTGTTTAAGACTATATCATCTGAATACCTCATTAGGCCACAATTCTATAATGGTCAAAATGAATTAGTAGTTGTCAATATTCACTATGGATATAACCAAGAAGACTCTCTGGTCACTAACCATGTTTCAATAGACAGTGGATTGTTTTGGTCAATGCATTTTCATAGTTGTGTATCTCAGACAACAACTTGGATATTTTATTGTCATTTTTCAATTCAAGGTTTAATCAGCGGGATGCTAATGAAATACCCATTGTGGACGCATAAGCAAATTAGGTTTATCAGTTAGAGGTAGTTTGGCTTCATTTATTTCAATGTTGAGGCACATTAGGGTTTTTAAGTTTTGAGAAGCAAATGATGTTTTGAAGGAAGTTGAAGAGATTCTCAAGTACCTTATCATCATCATAAAACCAAAATCACTATCATTCACTCATCATCTATCAGGCAAAGAAAAAACATGTGGAAAAGGTGTGAAGAAAGGCTTTGATGCGTGTACCTGCTGCACAATTTCCTATAGGTTTATGTTGTGCAACAAGCTCACTGCACAACTATGACAGAGCGGTTTTTCATCTCTAGATCAGCCCGTATTAGTCAACAAGGCATTCTACCTCATCTACAATGAATTTTAAAGTGAAAGAACATCGGGATATGGAATCAAATATTTATTTTGTTAAGTTTTTATATGTATTTAATGAAGTCAATTTTGACTCCTCCTTTTTAGCAGTTAGTGCATATTTTATTTCTAGAATATTGTGTAAATGTAGATTGATTTAGAAATGCAGTTCAATTGAAATTTTCAATCATAGGAAGACACTTTTGTGTATATTTTTTGAATCCATATGAGCTCAGGGTTGGCTAGTGTGTTAGGAAAGTGTAATTGAGTGCATTGTAAATATTTTCTGAGATTAATAAAATTGTGGACCAGAAGTGCCTGGAACTTGTCATCAGATATACATGTGAGTATTGCTTCTTTATCCTTGTGCTCCTTTGTGTATGTGATCTCACTATTTGAATAAATTTATTTTTATGTTTTCCTCTATATGTTAAAGTGAAATATATGTGTATGAACTCATCTAAATGTAATGCTCTATGCATGCAATTTACTTCATTGTTTCTGCTATAATTTCCTTGGGATTCATCCCTAATAGATGCCTTGAGGGTTTAGTGTCTTCTCTATAATATTTCTACTACAATGAAATTCAAATGGTATAAAGAAGTATTTTCTATCTTTCCTCTGATAAGCCATTTTTCAACTGACCAATGTCCAACAATTTTTTGATATCTGACCTATGACTCCATTGCCCAATGGACCTTCCATCTAGTCTGCCACCAACTCTTTAAATTCACTTTAATAAATAGATATAGTCTTTGAGTTAAATCAAAACAATCCTTTTAGTGATTGATTTAAAAGAGAGATCCATATCTGGGTTTCCCCAAGTTGGTCTATAGGTTACCTTTGTGACTTGCCTCCACAACAAAGGAAAATTATGGAGTGATAACATTTTGGCACCGTTGTTGAGGAACACAAGTTAAATTTACCCTTGAAGAGAACCATAAAGTTTCAGATATGATTATTGATGGTGGACATAATTCAGACACAAGGAGGATGTAAAGAATTCATCTGGCGACTCCAAACAAGCTTCAACCAAATTTAGAGAATTCACTGGAGGACGAGCTCATTTGAAAACAATATGGAGGGACAAAGAGTCAGGTATCAAAGTAAAAACTTATTTCAAGAATGTTTATTCATATTCATCAAGTGCCTCTTGTATTTTCCTGAGCATGTCAAAACATTTTTCCTTTACCTGTTGCATTCTAATGAGGACCACAAATATGCATTTGAAAATCCTTCGTTTGAAGATGTGAATAAATATTCTTCATATATTATTGATCTTGATCAAAAACCTCCATTCGAATCATATGATGTAAATGACCAATTTTGTAAGCTTCGTGAGATCAAGGTTGATGTATCTGATGTATTTCCTTCTGCACCAAATCCTATATCTACCAAAACACAATAGATATACAAAACTCTTAAATTGCCTCTTATTCTTCATGCTTTTCCTCCGAAACACTATAAATACCTACCTATATTTGATGGAGGACTTGAAAATATTTCAACTGAAAAACACCTTCAGGGTTTTGAGCATTTCAGTGACCTCTTTGAGATTGAATATGACGATGTTTTAATGAGAGCCTTTTCCCATTCATTGCAAGGAGAGGCCAAAGAATGGTTCAAGAATTTACAACCTCAATCCATCAATTCATGGGAATAATTGAGAAATTTCTTCCTAAAATTATGGGGTGAGAGAAATTCCTAGGACCAGTATGTTGCAGAGTTTCAATCCATGAAGAGGTAGATAAATGAGACAGTCTTTGTATTCAGTAAAAGGTTTGTTAATTTTTATTACCAGATGCCTGAGGAGATCCAACCTTCTGAAATTTCTACTATGATGTGTTATGAAACAACCTTTCATATGGATCTGATCCATGTGGATATTGGTGGCCACCCTACTATTCCAACTAGCTCAAAACAGTCTTCTCGCAACTTACTATTTTTAGTAGTTTTTCAGTTCCTAAATTCTAGGGCCATTTTGAGGGCCTAAATGACGTTTTTTTGAGAAGGCACCTCAATGATAGCCAATGGCTCTTATTGAGACCCCAAAATGAATCTCCTCAAAGATACATTTCCAATGATCTTCTGTGTGCCCCAAACAGAGATCGTATGCCAAAGTTACGTCCCCAGGAAGTTGATACACCAAACTACCCAAAAGAGGGTCCATAAAACAGTTGGATTTTCATCTTATGGGGTTAGGGTTTTGGATTTTATTTATGTTAAAAAGTCCTTGGAGCCTAATTGTAACAATCATATTCTTGCAAATGCGAGTAGTTGTCACATCTCTTCTCAGAGATAATCTTCCACCATTCTAGCGAGTCTCTCACTTTGTATTTCTATAGTTTTGTACATTTCGCTCATTAATAGAAATTGTGTATCACTATATCACTATGTTTATGGTTGCATATCTGATATGTTTATATTATTTTATTGGATATATGAGATATATCTGTAAATTTATTTATTATATATCTACTCTCATTTAGTGTCGAAAATAATTCAGATCAGTGGTATCAGAGCAAGCTGATCTTGATCGTTTTTCAGTGCATGTCTCCAATGAGGTTTGAATATATAAAGTTGGGTCTCAAGATTATCTCTCTTGAGAAAATTTCTCTTTCACTCCCAAGAAACCCTCCATGGAGGAAGAAAATAAAAATGATAGAGAAAACGATTCTATTAATCTGTTGCTTGAGCAAGCTCTCACACGACATAGAGACGAAATGATGGAGAATTTTTCCCACATACTTCAATGACTTCCGATAAAAACTGACGTGTCTTCATTAACCGACCACTTTGGAGGCACCTTGCCTTTCAGGGTACAATTTCATTTTGATATTCTCGTATTTGAAGGACATATAGATACAGATGCCCTAGAAAAACGATTAAATCCGCTATAAGGTTATTTCTTTGTTCACAATTTTTCCAACAGGAAAAAGATCACCTTCACACTCCTTAAAGCTATCCCCCAGGTCAAAAATTGGTGGGAAAATTACTGGGAGAAAATTTCCACAGAGGAGTCTAGAATATATGGGGACAAGCCCAGTTGGGATTTTTTTGTGGATGTAGTAAAGGAACAATATTACCTTGTTGGAAACTATGAAGGCCAATACATAAGATGGACCACGCTGCGTCAATAGAGGGGCCAAGTAGTGATGTAGTTCACTAATACCTTCCATACCTTGCGCACTAATATGGGTATCAAAGACTTCGAGCAAAATTTGGTTCTAAAATACCATGGGGATCTACATAGATACATCCAAAATGAAAAGATTTTCTGGATATCTCATCACTAGGTG
>JASDQU010101556.1:589-11437 GCA_032191745.1 Picea mariana | reverse complement strand
ACACATTCTCTACTTCTATTGCACAATATCTACTCTTGAAATAACACATTTTTTTCATGCCATTCCCTGTCATTCCAAAACTAACTTCCTTTGCATGCACCTGTGCCTTCTCTTGCTTCTCCCCCAATTTTTTCGACATGTCCCCTTTCTTTCTTCCATAAGAAGGAACCCATGGGTCAATCATGGGGAACTGTGATGATTTCCTGTTGTACTCTGGTATGATAGTTTTTTTTGTTCTATCCAGACTTCCATTATTCCATGCATTGAGGGTGGTTGTTTCTCCAACTACCAATCCTCCCTCATTAATTGATATTCTTTGAAATCAAGAAAAAGGGAAATAAATTATTATTTCCAAAAATAAATAACTAAGCAAATAGGATTGTGTTCTCTTTTCATAATGAAACCCCCTTCCAATCTCCCTCACTCTTTCCTCTAGTGGTGTCATGGCCAATACACGTGCTCCACCCATTAGTTAGTTGTGAGACATTTTCCATTTAAACAATAATACATTTTACAATGTTTATATGCCATTGCATGACAATCATTGTTGGAATGTTTGGGATGACCCGGGTTCTACTTTAGGTTTCCAACAAAACCCTGCAAACCATCGACCCTTCTAGAGACTAGAAGGAAACACTACGCATAGAGTGCACAATGAAGTCTCACTCGAGATGGCTTATGGGTTACTGTAGGAATCATATGTCTGAAATCGTGGAAGGGATGTTTCTCATGGGGATGTTAAGCATGATTTTTACCTCAACATTCATCAGATCTATTATTCTAACACATCATTCCATTTATTAACATGAATTTGGTAGTAAATAGCATGACATATTCTAGTGCATGTTGCATTTTACTTCTACCAAATTCATGCATTCATCATAAACAAAGTAACTACAAGAAATAAAAAAACATTCCACATAAAGAAACATAATTTTATCATGTTTCACCCCTCTGGGCTACATCCACAAAGATCTGGGATTATTCTCTCTTTTATTCATCTTCATCAAGTCATTTCAATGCACGCATTAAATCAGAAGTGCATATGGAATGCACATGCATATGTGACGCTGACCAGCGTTGCACTAAGATACACATCTTGCGACCTGGCCCTCAATTACAATGCATAACTTTGTCTCCAAAACTGACTCCAAAAACTATATCTAAGATATAACTACACCAAAGTACTTGCAAAAAATTGAACTCTCCAAAAACTCTAACTCTCAACTACTCCCAAAAAACCACCAGATCTCCTCGGATCTTACAATACATATTTATACTACAAAATAGGTTAAAACCAGTTACAATAATAATCAAAGCCCTAACGCTAAGTGGATTAGGTTTTTCCACATTCTAACTTCCTGTGCATGGTTGATCCTCATCTGTCTTTCTTCCTTTCCTTCTTCTTTGCATTGTTTTTCCTTATTATCCGACATGTGCTCCTTTCTTGATCCCTTTTCTAACTATCTTCCTTGATTTCTATGTTGTTCCCCAAAATGGCCACATCTTCCTTGATTATTTCATTGTTAAAAAAAATGTCCATGTCTTCCTTGATTTCTATGTTGTTCCCCAAAATTTCTTGCACCAATAGGACCCCAACACTCAGCTGTGGCTCGTCCCAAGCCACTTAGGTAGTGTTTTCATCTTTCACTGACTTCTCCAGTGCATGTAATTTTCTTGTAATATCTTCAGCTCAAGTTTTTACATGTGCATTCTTCTCTGCTACAGACTCCACAGTATGCGTATTGTTATGCTCCTTCAACAAATCCTTAATATCGAAGATGATTTTTTCAATATACCCCTTGGTTGCATCAATCTCCATCATAATTTTTTCTTCCCCTTGTTGCAATGGCTCCAACTTAGCCTGCCTTGACTTCTTCTCTATTTGAATGGTCTTAAGTTCTACTTGCAATTTCTTCAACTCCTGTGCACTCTTCAATCTATCTGACATTTTCATTTCCTTTTCCTCTGCTTGAGTTCCTACACTGCAGTATTCACTCCTTCTTCTTTATTTTCTAACTCTTTCAATTTGTCATCCTCCTCGATATTAGTCCATAGTTTTTCACTTCTATCATATAGCTCTATCATTTCCTGGATCATCTGCACAATGCTCTCCTTATGACGTGTAAACTCTTACTCCCTCTGTGTTCCAACTTCTTCTTACATGATGGGTGCTAGGAGTTCGTTCAACTTTGTAATGTGGTTCATATACACCTCCATAGCATGCGTTATACTCTCAATCTTCTCCTATGTTGGTATGTTCCCTTCTTGCACATTTTCAACAATTGTTTTAAACACTTTTTCTACCCGCTTCTCTATCTGGCTAGTGCATTGTTTCGCTTCATCCCTCTCAACCTGCACCTAGTTGATTGTTATGTTCAACATGTCACTTACTTTCTTAATCAATTGTAAATCTATCACATCTTCTCGGGCCCTCGATTGAATCTCCTATGCGACACTGACTTGAATTTTATACAACACCTTCATTGGGACCTTAGACAATTCCAATTCCAAGTGATCGATGTCCTTCAACTAATTTTTCATTGTCTCCTCATCTACTTGTAACATATCCTAATTTATGTTAAAAATTCACTTTGCATTGATATTATCTGTACCGTATTTGAAGTGGGAACTGATATTTCTTGTGAAGTTTTCTATTGCACTCGTTCTCTCTGCTATGCGCTAGTAAGTTGAAGTTGTTTTAATGCCTCCTTAACCTCTGTCAACTTCTTGACTATTTCTTCCCTTTGTTTCTATGCATCATCCCACACCTCTGTTGCATGGTCTTGTACTCTCTCCACAACTAGATCTACATAATTCTCTATCAATGTGAGCTTTGGAATGCCTTTATGCGCCTTCCTCTTCTTGTGTTGATCTCCTACCTGTAATGTTGTCCTCTTCATTGATAGAGTTTTTGTATGTGTTGTTTTAGCTGGGACATCCATCTCTAGTATATCTCCTCCTCCTAGTTCATCCTGCATAGGAACATTGTTATCCTTTTGTATCATCCATTTGTTACTTATGTGTGGTCTTTATCCTATTTTGAAGGTTTGGGCATAGGGTTCTTCTACCTTGGATTTCTAATTGTTGTGCTCCCCCCTGTTTCCTTCACGCACTCTACTGCCTTTTTTGTATTTGTTGTTGGACTATTTGACTTCTGTGAAGTGCCAATTGTTTCTTGCTTCTTACCCTTTGATCCCTATTTGGAAGCTACTGGTACCCCCCATTATTCAGGTTAGTATTTCATGGTCCATTGTACCTCTTATGTTGTCACACAATATCTTAGTTGTAACCATTCCTTCTTGGGATCCCTTTTGTCCTGGATCCACATGTTTTGTTTGGAGGCCTTAAAATTAGCTATGATTTGATTTTCTTCCACCACTTTTTTTGGTATACTCCATGTGTTGGATATATTTTCCTTCATCTCGTCATAATACATGGAAAATATAATGTAATTTTCCTTCCTTTTTTTGCATCTAAAGTGTGCCATAATGTCTTATACTTTGTTGCATGACACTTTCCTAGCCTTGGGTAAAATCCATTGTATGCGGGTTCTCCCCAACCCACAAAAGCTATCAATATAATAAACCATGAATATTGGAACTCCATTCCAGTATTCTATGCATCCTTCCAATCATCCAAAAATAAATTTAGTAAATATGGGGTCCAACTTAGTAGAGTCCCCTTCATGCACTGCACGACTGCTGCTATAACTCCTGCAGGTGCTTCTTCCTTGCGAAATTTCCTTAGAAGTTTACAAGCCATTATATTTGGTTCCAAACTCATCACAGGTTCACTAATTTTGTCAATTATCAACCTCCTAGATCCTCTGTCAGTGTTATATGTCTTCTTCATCTCCTCTGCCAGAGATTTATCCTTTGTCTTGTCATCTAAATATTGTTTTGTCTTTTCTCCATTTGTTGGAAAACTTGTTATCTTTGAAATTAAATCTACATCTATTGATACCATTATATCCATCCATAGAAAAACCCCATTCACCAAGGCCAATAGTTGTTTCACACAGGAATTGACATCCTTTCCCCTCCCAAAATAGGGAATTTCCAACAGGTTCATGATACATGTGTTATACAACCATGTTATCCACTTCTTTGGCTCTAAAATTGGAACCCTTGATGAAGTTGTACCTTTTCTCTCCATATATAATTGTGGTGAAAACTCAAATAACTTGTCCCTGTCTTCAATATCATGGTCTGAATACCTCAATTTATCCACACATCCTAATATCTCGAGAAGGATCATGACTCCTTCATTTATGCACGGTAGTGTTAGTGTTACTTATTTTTGTTTGCATGGTGATATCTGTATTGTATATTTTCCCCTTGTATTTTTTGTCACTGTTGATGGCCTTGCTTCTTGGTTCTCATCCTCATCTTTTTCTACTTCTGAATCTTGTTGTCCTATAACATCTTCCACCAGTACTTCCTCTATCTGTTGCACTGGCTCTACAATAGGCTTCTGTGCTTCTTTGACCTATCATCTAGGTTCATTTGACTCTATTATTTCATCATCATGCTCATCCATCTGTTGTGGTGATCCTAATCCGATTTTTTGCATAGGGTTCTCCTTGGTGCTAGGGTTTTTTGTTTCTTCCCGTGTCTCGACCTCCATCGCTTTTTTCACTGGAACCTGTTATTCTTCTACAAGTGTAGGAATCACTAGATTGATGATTGGTGAAGGAATGGCATCCATGTATGCCAATATCTCTAGATGAATAGGGTTTGTTGCTTCGATTGCTTGCTCCTGTGAAGATCTCATGGCATTGTGGGTTTTTCTTGTAGTTCTACTGGGAGCTATGACCTTCAGTGGCACCATTTAGATCTAGACTGGGTTGATTTGAATCGTCTCTGAATCCCCTCGAAATCACCTGCTCACACAAATTTTTTGTTCGTTATCTCTTATTTTCTTAATGACACAATGAGCCTTCTCATGCATGATTTCTACTTTTATGTCCTGTCATAAATGCTCTGTCGTATGCCACTTTTTTGATCATTGGTTTTCTTCTTTCCGACCTCTTTATGTTCCTTCGCCCTGCGTTTTCAGTCTTGTCACCTTTTTATGGTTTGTAGGGTATTCATATTTTTTCACACCACTTACTGTATGTTGCGCGTGGCATCATCCAACTACTTCTCTACCCCTTACTGCATATTTTTGTATTTTTCTTCTTTTTCCCATTTTTTCTTTCTTTTCTCATTTTTTCCACTTTTTTCTATCTTTTTCAGTTTCTACTATATACACTATGTACAATTGTGTTTTCCTACACTGCAACTACTGAGGGTTATTGGATTGACTGCCCCTATACATTTTCAATCGAATACCATTCACCAATCCTTGCATCTTGTTGCATGTTAATTCCTTCAGTTGCACATTACCTCCATCTGTGACAGACTTTATCTCATATGGACCTAGCCAATGCATCCGAAATTTTTCTCGAAGTTGTAAGTATTTATTGTCATAAAGGAGAACCATATCTCCTTCCTTTAATTTATTCTTATTGATGTGTCTATCATGACAAGCTTTGTCCTTTGATTTCTATACTTCCTAATGGAAACCAACCATAATCCCATCTTCTTCTAATTTCATAAGTTGAGTCAATATTTCTTGGGCTGTGTCTCTTGTTGTCACGTTTGTAATAGATGCAATGCGTAGAATAGGTATCAATTATTCTAAAGGGACTACTACTTCTTGTCCATACACCAATATGAAAGGTGTAGTCCCTGTGAGATTCTTGCATGTATTTCTATAAGAATATAATAATGTCGGTATCTTCAAATCCCAATCATCCATGTTCAAATTGCAAATCTTAGTTAAGGCGTTCTCCAATATCTTATTAAATGCTTCCACTGTTCCATTAGCTTGAGGATGGTATGGAGTTCTCTTCTCATGATGTATCTTAAATTCTTCAGTCGTTTCCTAGAGGATACTACTAATAAAATGAGTTCCATGATCACTCATTAGAATCCTAGGGCATCCAAATCTTGTAATTACATGTTCAAACAAGAAGCATCCTTCAATCTCTGGGCTACAATATTTCACTGCTGCTACTTCAACCCATCTGGTTAAATATTTTGTTTTTGTAATAATAGACCTTTCTCCTGATCTTCTAGTTGGTGGATTGATAGGTCCTACAAAGTTAATTGCCCATTTTTAAAACAATTTAAGAGTTACCCGAGGTATTAATGGCATACCATCCCTCTTGAATGGATTTCCAACCCTTTGATAGACATCACAATTCTTGCAATACTCCTTTGCATCCTTAGAAACTATTGGCCACCATAATCCTGTGCGTAGTAGCCTTCCCTCCATAATTTCCTCCAACTATTCCTTCATGTGCTTTTGCTAAGATGATAGGACGTTCATGTTCCATGAAACATCTCCTTAAATATTGTCATCTCCTAGTTTATACAAGTGTTTTGCAATCAGTTGATAATCTACAGCTCTAACACCAAATTGTTCTTTTGTGTAATGTTATATTCCTTTGGGGAAAATCTTGTACTAAAAAATTCAATTATATTAGTAAAATATTCATCAGCAATCTGCACTGAAAAGAGTTGTGCATCATGAAAATTTTCCTCCAAACTACTTGGTTCCTCTTTATTGGTTATCTTGGACAGATTATCTGTCCCTGCATTCAATCTTCCAGGTTTCACAAATACTTCAAAACCAAAATCCTAAAATAAAAAAAACCATATAAATATTCTCCCCCCCAACACTGGCTTGTTGACCAAGTATTTAAGAGAAGAGTGATCTGTAAACATCTTGAAATGTTGGCCCAGTAATCTATGCATAGCCTCTTATGAAATTCCTATAGTAACCTATATGACCAAGTTTATATTTTAATTAGCACGCTGACTTAGGTGGTGGTAAATTAACAATGACAACAATCTTCGTAGGATCAACCAACAAACCCTGTTTACACACCACGTTCCCTAGAAAAATTCCAAATGGTGCACTAAATATGCATTTCTTAATGTTCAATGAAATTTGACATTATCTACACATGTCTAGCATCAATCTTAAAACTTATACATGATCCTTTAATAAACTAAATATTCTCCAATCATCCGGATAAACCTCTAGAAATTTATGAATAAAATTCTTAAATACGTCTACCACTACTCTTGGAAAAATAACAGGGGAATTCTTCAATCCAAAAGGAATTATTGTGTGTTGATATGACCCACATTATGTGGAAAATTTAGTCTTATGATGATCCTCTAGTGCTATTATGATCTAGTGATACCCTAGAAATACATCAGTAAATGAGTATGCTTCTTGTCCTCCTACATTCTCCAACACTTCATATGTAAATGGAGTAGGGAAGGGATCATGCAGATAGGAATCATTCAACTTCCTCGATTCCACAAAGATCTGTATTCCCCCTTGCTTCTTCTTTTGAACTACCATAGGGATAATTTATTCAGATTCTTCAATAGGTTCTATTTTCCAAGCCTCTAACATTTTATCAGTTTTTGCCTTCACTTTTTGCTTATATACTAGATTCAATCTATATGTTCTATGTATTATTGGTCAGGCATCTGGTCTCAAGGGTATATTCATCTCTCCAAGTTTTCYTGCTACTCCTTTCATCTCTGAAAAKTTCACTGGAAAYAGGTCATTTTACTCATGCAGTAACTCTCTTATTCTCTCCAMTGTCTAGTTATCCCTAATAGTCGCCAATAMTTGCAATATTTGGTTTCTCTTTTGTTCCAATATTTACCTTCTTTATCTTCAATGGYGCAACAAATTCTTCTGACTCTAACTTTGTACCTTCTACTTCTCTTTCCCCTTCAAATTATGGAATATGAATATYGTGTGGGTTTTCTTCTGCTGGATCATCTTCTGTGACGTGGTAGCAATGCAGTAAATGTTTGATTGTCTGTTGATTCTGATTCTGATAAGTTGTCACAATTTAAACTTATGGTTCTTCAAAGATCCTATGTTTTACCAAATTCAGTGTTGTATCTATATTTGGATTCTCATGTTCAAATGCAAAGGTGACGACAAATTTCTTCTGCAAATCTGTCTAATTTTCAGTTCCTCTGCACAGTTCCAGTTATGTATACCAACTTCTTGGTATTCCTTCCAATGTATGAATAAGGTGATGTGGCCATTCTTCTGGTGGTACCAATATCCACTGGATTAATCATGTTTTTATATGTTCTCTAGGATTCCCTATTCCATCATATTTATCCATATATTTCTTCTCCTGCTTTGCTCTAAATATAATGTGTAGTAATATTTTGCATTGATACCAATTATTAATCTTCTCTTTATGAGTACCCCACCAACATGCAGGTGTTTCTTTCAATGCAATATCTAAGACTATTAATATCTAACTTTTCAATACTTCTAACTCAAATTTTGTTAAAAATTATTATAAATCATTTAGACCATAAAAAGTTGGAGGTTCTCTTACCTCTATGCCAACCCATATTAGTGCACATGTCATTCTTGCACATATTCTAGTAGATATCTCATGTAAGAATTGTTGCCAATTCTCAAGTCCTGTGTCTGAATATGGAGTACAAGAACTAATTCTTCTCTAACTAAGAATTCCACCTATTGTAGAATTAACATAATCTTCCTCACGTGCAGTAGTTCTATACAACTGGTTTATCTCTTCTGTAATAAAATTATTTATCACAGGTTCAACATATATTCATACTTTTGAAGGATCTGATGGTGCAATGACTCTATATTCTCCTGATTCAAAAATAATTTTCCTGGTCTTCAAGTTGATGATATCCTGATTATCAAAAGCCCAATCCAGTCCCAACAATGATGGACAAGGTTTAGTATTATCCACTATATCAATTAATTCAAAGTCTTCCATAGTGTGCACACCATATAAATCCAATGGTATTCCCTTCAATATGCCAATTGGTATCACCCTATGTTGATTTTCAATTTTAGCTGAATAGGTGAATATCCTAACGTAGGTTCCCCCATGGTTTCCCATGTCTTATTAGGAAGAACATTTACTTTGGACCCCAAGTCTAATATGATGTCACCAATGTTAAAGTCTCCAATATTTGCATTCAATCTGAACTCCCTACTTGTTTTTATCTTCCTATCGACATGATTTAATTTGTTCTGTTCCAGATGTATCTCTTCTCTAGAATTAATTTTTTATAAAAAACTTTGTAACATTTGTATAGATGAATTATCATTCAACAACTTCAAGAAAGACCCAAATGTTTTTTTTAGATTACTTACTTGTTCTGAAGATTGATTTATGTTGGTATGATCAAATAAATGAGGCATATCATATACTGGTAAATCATCTCCTATATTTGTACTTGAAGTAGAAGCAATATTCTCCTTCAAAATCTCTTTTATAGCCTCCTTAAATGTCTTCTTTTCTTTTCGTGCATCAAAATGTTGTTGAGGTGTTGTATTCTTTCTGACCCATTGATGTTGATCCTGGTTTTGCTTTGTTGCATATGCTCCTATATTGGTTCCACCTCTAGTAACTATATTGATCTTCTTCCCATCCCCTTCTTTGGTTTATGCAACAATCCATTGAACATTCTGGTTATTATGGTTCCTCTTTTTCTGTATCTTTATTAGAAGTGTCAAACAGTCTTCTATATTATGATCTGTTGTGTGACAATACAGGCATGTCGCTAGTGACTTTGGACAATCCATTGCATAATTTACATGTTTTTGACAATTGCGATAGGTTATTGTTATCTACCTCCTCCATGACCTCCTCCTCTGAATCCTCCTTTGTTAACTTGATTATTTGTGCATGATGTATTGTATTGTGGTGTCTGATTATACTGGTGTGGCATGAAAAACTACTATGCAGTATTATAGTGCAATGGAACTGCAAACTGCTATGCATTATTAAACTGTTTCAAAAGTGGACCTGTCATAGGTTCAACCTGCATCCTATATTCATCTGAGGTCCTCTCCTTCATCATTTCCAAGGTTCGACAATCCTTGTCTTCATGTCCTACAGACTTGCAAAAATTGTAGAATGTACTCTTGGGAAATGTTTGATACTTTTGCATCATGGGAAAATGATAGGGATCAGGTCCATGTGTTCTACATATCTCACGCCATGGTCCTCCTATAGGTAAAGGATTTGGAATTCCTGCTCCCAAGTACTATGAAAATGTTGGGAAATCATTCTTATAATATCCTTTTGTTTTGTATAAGGCACACCAGACAACTTCCCTCTTCTCCTTACCTTTGTTATGATTCAACTGAAATGCCATATTCTTGATATATGCTCTCAACTCTTCTACAATTGTATCTGTATGTTTATATTGATTCTCCTTCAATTGCAAGTCTACTTGCAGAGCCTTAGCCTAATCATGAAACTTTTGTTGCCTCAATGGATACTTAAGATGTGGCAATAATGAATTAACAAAT
Source organism: Picea mariana (assembly GCA_032191745.1). Taxonomy (NCBI): domain Eukaryota; kingdom Viridiplantae; phylum Streptophyta; class Pinopsida; order Pinales; family Pinaceae; genus Picea; species Picea mariana. Next base: position 1,036 of record JASDQU010101556.1, on the reverse strand, counting down.
ATATTCCTATGTTTCATATATGTGATAGGATAATTCAACTTACCTTTCAACCTCTTGAACTTTTGGTCGATCTCCCAAACTGACTCTCTTGGCTTCTATTTGATTTCTATAATCTCATTCATGAATTGATCCTATGAAATTGGTTGTTGGAATTCATTGATTAGTGCCTTATTCACATCCGTGAAAATTGTATGTGCTCCTTGTGGGTTGTTTACTACGAGGCCTATATACCAGTCCAATGCACGGTATCTTAATGTGATTGCAAGCTACACTACTTTTGTAGCTTCATCTATGATATGCTTAGCTGCCAATTTTTTTCACAAATAAACAGATGCTTCTCTGGGTTCTTTGACCCTTCTCCATGAAAATTTGGTAACTGAATAGTTGGATATGCTTTTTCCATTGTAAAGTTTGTTGTAATACCACCTCCGCATGGTGTAGATAATT
>JASDQU010101555.1:492121-502189 GCA_032191745.1 Picea mariana | reverse complement strand
CATCTGCTCTAGGCTTTTAAAGCTGGCAAGTCCCAGGTTTTTAATCTTACTAGTGTTCATAGTGTGCGTTACGTCATTTCCTTCCTCTGCTCCACATCTGAAATGATCAGAACAAATAATGTTAACTAGCAAAAGGCTGAAAATATATAATTACTAAAGGTTTGTGTAAGCATAATTGCTACATGTTCAAAATTGAAAAAATGTTTATATTGTTGTAGAGATTTTTTTGAAGTAAACTGTGTAAATATTTTTGGAACATCCAACTTTTCTAGTGGATACTCTATTCATCATCAAAGAAAACAGAAGCTAAGTGATAAGAAAAGAGCCTGCTGAAGAGTAGATATAAGGGGCAACAACATGAAATAGCCAATTGTCTTTTTTCCAACTTCTATTTCATGTTCTTACCCTTTATATCTACTCTTCAGCACACTTTTTTCTTATTACTTAGTTTCTATTGTCCCTGATGATGGATGGAGTGTCCACTCAAACATTGGAAGTTTCAAAAATATGTATACACAGTTTACTTCCAGAAAACTCTGTTGGATTAACCGTGGCACCTTTCCTGGACTAACCTCCATGCTGGGAACATGGGACTAACTGCCCACTCAAGGTGAAGTTGCTGATTTGGAAGTTTACTAATACCTGCGGGTTTTGGTGTAATGGCAAATCTTAACATGGTATCAGAGCCTTGGCCCAGATTCAATTCCCTACCTCAAAAGAGGATACAAGTTTTGATGTAATGACAAATCTTAACAAACTCTACAAGAATGATGACAAACTATAAAAACATACACACTCAAAATGTTTACTGTCTAACAATTAAATAAATGTAAAACTATGATTGAACTCATAAGAGCACTAACTTCCTTCACCTATGTAATGGAACTAATCCATCTTTAATTGGTAAACCTAAAATCAATGAATACAATCAAGGATGCTACTGAGGGTATTCAAAAGGCCAAGTCCCTTCATCAACAACTCATGAACTTTATTTATCTCATTGATCAAAAAGATAATATGCAACATCTAATGCGCTTTGATGTTCAATTTAAGGCGTGGCTGAAAAAATGTGCACTTACTTGTCCGCGATTGGGTACATTGGGTATTTGTTCGTCAGCATCTCTACAATATCTTTCCAATGAGCAACTTCAGCAGAGCAGATGATTCTCCCCGATGCTGACGGAGCCTCCATGGCCAGAATATGAGCTTCTACTACATCATCTATATGAACAAAACCCATCCTGGAATTTGGGTATACCTTGTTATTTTCTCCTGTATACAACTGAATATAAGCGATATGCCCCTCTAACATGTACTATTACTTTGAAAAAAGAAAAGAATTTGGCAAATAGCTTCTCTTGGCAAACCCTGCGAATATCAAACTTCTTAACAATTTTACGACTATATAAAGGATAAGAAGGTTTGGTGATGATCAGAGTATGCACCCTTAAGTATGCTCAGCACTACGAAAAGAGTGCTGGTAGGTTCAGGGGCTAGAAGTGGCCCAATAACGAATGATGGGTTCACCACGACTAGATTGAGACCCTGCTCCTCCGCGAACTTCCAGGCCTCTTTCTCAGCAATAGTTTTTGCATATGCATACCAGAGCTGCAATGGAAACATGATCTAACATTACAATTATCCAAATTGGAAGCATAGATGCAAAATGCAGCCTTTTTCTATGCAATCGGACCGGGATGAATGTACTTACATTGTACTTCTTGCAATAATCTAGATTGCTCCAGTGTGATTCATCGAGCGGGGAACGCTCTGGGCTATTATAGTCGTATCGTATTGATGAGCAGGAGGATGTAATCACCACCCGCTTAACAGAAGGTGATCTTGAACAGGACCTGAGGACATTGAGAGTGCCCTTCACACAAGGATCTATTAGGGTTTCCTGCATAACAATTCATTTAAGAATCAGACATATTATGTGGGGTTCCTCATCTATGTTATGATTAGCAGACAGCGACCTGGAAGAAAGGCCATTGCATGCTACTATGGATATAGTTGAAAAAGAATGTCACATTCAAAATTGTTTAGATTGCAGGAAGGTAAAACTTGCCTGCAGAAACGCTCAAAATAACCAGCATGTTTAGTAACCCCAAATAGAAAAGAAATAAGGATATTTTCACATTCATAAAAGTATGTAACTTAAAGTGATTTGATCCCTCTTTGCACTTAATTTGAGGTTATGAAATATTGTATATCTTCACACCCTAATTATATAGAATTAAGATAGACAAATGTATGTGTTTCAAATGGATTTGATTTATGTCTCTCAAATGGGTTTTTCTTTATACTCTATTAATACTGTATATTTTCACATTCATTTTTTATTAAAAAGTATGTATTTTACAGTGATTTGATCCTTCTCTACACTTAATAAATTTTAGGTTATGAAATACTCTATCTTTATAAACCCTATAAACCCTATTTATATAACCAAGATATACAAAAACATGTAAATAAAAAAAATTCGATTCCTCTCTCCACTTAATAAATACTGCATACCTTCAAACGCTCGTTATATGGGACTAAGACAGGTGATGCAGTATGGAATACTCCATCTACACCCTCTACCGCTGCATCAAAACTGCCCTCTTCTAGCAAATCTGCTCTCACGATCTTCAGTCTCTCCTTTGCACCCGGCAGATCCCACAGATAACTAAACTTCTCCACATTATCTGGTCACACTCACAGATGCCAAATGCTCACATAAATCACCACACAAACCAGAAGAAATCTTAATACAAATTATAATGGTTGATGGTTGACAGCAATACTGTTATAATTCCATAAGCAACCGAATGTAAGGAATAAACAGAATACCTGGATTGCGAACGGTAGTGCGAACTCTGTAGCCTTTCTGGAGAAGATTACGAACGAGATAAGCAGCTATGAAGCCTGTGCCTCCTGTCACGCATACCTCGCTCATTTTTTCAGCGAGGTTGAAGGAAAGTTTGGGAAATGCAGATATCACAGCGAAGATATGTGACTTTGAACAATATGACTGCGACAGTATAAATCAATTGGTGGGCGAATATTGAGAATCAATGTCACATCTTTCGCATGTTACCAATATCACAACGAAGATACGTGATTTTGAACAATGCGACTGACAATATAAATCAATTCGTGAGCGAATATGGAGAAGCAATGCCACAGCTTTGGCGTGTTACCTACTACGCCCGCATGGTTTTTGTGGTGATATACCTTCTTGGCAAGTACCAAAATTTGTGGTGAATGTATAATTAAATAAAATAAGTTTAAATATCAGAACCAATGAATATATAATTGAATTAAAATAGATTTAAAAAGTAAAATGAATACTCTAAAAGTAAATGAATATGTAATTAAAGTAGGTCAAGATTGAAAGAATATATAATTAAATAAAATAGATTTAAAGACTAGCACAGCTGTAAAGTGGTTGGTGTTGCTGTTGGTGAAACACACCTAGAGTTGAGGAAATCTAAAAGTTAATCTTAAATGTGGTAATTTTAAAGGTTAATGAGTTAAACGTGGTAATTCCAAAAGTTAAAAAGTAAACAGGTTAACTAATGCATTCAAAAATACAAGGAAGTTATGAAGAGTAAATCACATTTATTGATTTGGGAGGACCACTAAAAATATTTCAGCATTTTCAATTGTTAACCATCAAATTAGAATTTTAGATTAATTGTGCCCATCTCCAATAGGTATACCCCTTTCGACGTAATAAAAACCATGAATAGGGTGGTGGTCAACCAAGGTTAGCTTTATATGCATATCGTATGTGTGCTCAATGTTGGAGGACATGTTGCATTAAAGATTTTAAGTTGGACATTGGTTTACATTTTGACATGCTCTTTGTATTGGTCATTTAAGAGCACATTTTACACATGTGCATTGTAACGTCTCCATTATAGTCTTCAGTTTAACATTCCCACTATAATCTTCAGTTTAATTAATGATTAATGTAGATATAATGTGTGGTTACAGCCAAGCGATGTAATATGTAAATTGTGTTTCTGATTTTTTAATAAATAAAATGTGATGTGAGCTACTAGGGTAACATGGACAAAGATGGGAGATGATTATTCCAAAAGAGAGAGGAGGATCTAAGAGAATGTCTAAGAGACAGGTCCAAGGGAGAATTACCCATGTATACTAATTCAACACACTTCCTAAAATTAATATGGGTATATGTGAACCTTCTAATTTTTTTATTGACTATCCCCAAAGCCAAACATTGAATGCATGTAAGAGGGTGGGTATGAGAGGTCACATCCCATAATTATTGGGAGGATGGGAGATGAGTACAATCAATTTGGGAAAGAGTGCAAGTCAAACAAGTAAGCCAAAGAGAGGAAAATATGTATGGGCAATTACAACAGTTTTTGGATCGTTGTGTTTGGCATGAACAACAATAGAGAAGAGGAAGAAGAGCATTGGAGCTAGAGAAACCATGGAGAATGAATTTTGAAGCGTATTTGGAGCAAATGACTAAAGAGACAGGTTTTCAAGATTGAAGAGTGAACTCCTGTGTGAGTTGTGTTGTAACAACAAGTGATCGTTGTTATTTTCCTAGTAATTTTCCTAGTAGTGAGCTCCCTAGAGTTTTTTAGTAGTGATATTATTGGTTACTTTTGTCAGAGCGACCCTAATAAACAAATGGGACGTCTGATTGACTGAGAGAAGGGAAGGGGCGTATTCCTTGGGTTGGGCAGGTCAAGAGGAAAAAATATGGTGGAAAATTTTGATAGTTGTAGGATAATGCAAGTGGGTTGTGGGATTTTCTGAGCTATGAGTGGATAGTGAGAGACCACCCTCTTTTTTGGATTTCTAGCCCCATCTCGGGCATGAATTGATGTTGCGATTTTGAAAAAAAAGTCTATGGTTGGGTAGCATGTCTATCTCAAGCAATTGGTTGCGCAACCATTTTTAAAAGATAAGTGTTTTGTATTGTGTTATGTGTTGCATTGTGAGTTTAATCGTTGTGTATTAACTCTATGTTGAGAAAGATTTATATGTTGTTATGTTGAGTTGTTTAGGTTTCATTCATGTTGATTTTAACATGTTGTATATCCATATAATTAATGGTATTAGACAATAGTTAAAATTGCATGTTTTCCTGTAGTTGATAAGCTACATGATTAGTTAGCAGAAAATTTTAATTTTATGAGTATTTCCACACGTAATGGACCTCGGTTCGGCTAGGGAACATTACATTATGGTATCAAAGCTTTTGGTTCAAACACTTGACCCATATGGGACAAGAACCCATGCGAATTTGAGAAAATTCACACAGGTTCTTATCCCATATGGGTCCAATGTGACGAATTTGGGAAAAACTCACTAAATTACAAATTTCAATCTGTGATGAATTTGGGGAAAATGGTGAAAATTAAAGAAATCCCCAAATCTGTGAACCAATTCGAGTTTTAAAATTCCTCAGAACTGTTGAAGATATGATATGCAGCAATCCACAGATTTGCAAAGCTAAATTAGACTTGGAAGGTCTAAATTCATGTTTTAATGCCATAAATAATTGGGCGAAGTTTGATGGATCAACGATTAAGATCATGTTTGATTTCGAAATCAATGACCCAGATTCATTGTAAATAGAATTAAAAACTTATAAGGTTTTCTAGAGTTTGGCAAGGTCTAGCAGATCGATGATTGAGATTCATTTTCGGCAGTTGGGAAAATGAGACAGATCGATAGTCTGGATTCATTTTCGGTCATTTGGAAGTTGGAGTAGATCAATGGTCAAGATAATTATGAATGGAAGGTCGACGACCTAGATTCATCCGGGTTTTGGTCAAAAAATTCTAAGTGTTGGATTTCACCAAAAGGATTCACTAATGGTCGATGGTTGGATCAATGAGATTTGCGAAGAAGCTTTAGTTTTCCAACAAAAAACACCAACGGTCGATGATTGGGGTCGGCAGAATTTGGGGAAAGGTTTCATGCATCCAAAGGAAATCATCAATCGTCGATGGTCGATGGTCGGGGGTTAGCAGAATTAGTTAGGTGTTCAATTGTCCAAGAGAAATAGTCAATCGTCGATAGAGTTCAAATCAATGGATGAGATTTCCCCTGATTTTGAGATCAACAATGTAGATTAAAACACTGTTATAATAATTAAATAGTCAATTGTTTTCTACAAAATTTTATGAATTTTGAAGGTCTTCAACTTGCAGGGGAATTTTGAGGCCCTAAACAGTGTTTTTAGGAGTTCAATTTTTTGCAACTATAAGTGTTAAAGGCACCACATACAATTTTTGTAGCTTAAATAAAAGAACTTGGAGATATCTTTCTAACAAGATATCTTGAACACAAAAAAGAGTTCATATGCGTAAGTTACAGTTGAAACAGTTAAGTGTATAATTTTGGCACCAATTTACTTCCAGAGGCCATAACTCCTTGCTCAAAAGTTCGTTTGGGGCACATAAGTAGTCTATGGAAAGCTTATGAACCATAGAAGTTTGCCATGGAGCCATATTTGGAATATGGGTATGTAAAAATGTGTAGAAAGATAAATAATACACATGTAGCATACGTGGATAAAATGAGAAAACATTCTAAACTTCTTATGACCATAACTTTCATCTCGGAGCTCGGATTTGGGAAAACAAATAGTTGTTGGAAAGGTCTTGAGGAGGAGAAGCCATATCTCCACTCATAATTTTTAATTGGGTACTAAAATTTTATCAAAAAGTAATAAATTAAATTATGAAGTAGTAAAAGCAAAGCAATGAGTGGAGAATTGGAACTTGTGAATGGTGTAACTTTTCACTTAGAACTCAGAATGAGGCATGCGTATAGATAATGTAAATTTGTTTCATAGAGGAACGTGTCTAAGGAATCATATTTTGACTTCATGCATTGTGTCTTTCATAAATTGAGAAGAATAAACTGTATCATAATTAAGGAAATGTTTTATAGTATGCATGTGCTAAAAATCATTATTGCATGCAGATTTCTTACAGAATTAGAGGTACATGAAAACAAATTTGGTTCTTATATGATGAATAGACTTATGGAAGATGACCAAGGACATTATAGCCATGAGGAGGAGTTCAAATCTCTACATGTCAACATGGGTAATGCTAAGATAGATTCTAATGGAAAAAGAGGTAGGCATGAGCTTGTAACTATGAGAAGTCTGCAAAAAGAAGTGTGGAGTTATAAAACAATAATGAAAAAATCATGAAAGCTCGGGAAGAAATAATTCAAAGTGTGAATATGTTGTAGAGGCAGGGAAATAAAGACTCTGGAAGAAAGAAAGTAGTTAGTTCTAGACAAGTAACAACATCCATATCCCATAGAAAAGGGGGTGATCAAGGGAATGAAAAATAGTCAAGAAGTATGAGCATGAACCATCATTACCTAGAGAAATCCACTAGGAGAGATGATCCAGGTGGATATCGGTGGCCACCCACCTTTTCCAAATGGCTCAAAACAATTTTCTAGCAATTTTGGCAATTTACTATTTTTAGCAGGTTTTAACTTCCGGGGCCAGTTTGAGGGCCCAAATGAAGGTTTTTTGAGATCAAGGTTCTCAATGATGGACAAAAGAATAATAATCCCCCAAAATGAATCTCCTTGATGATACCTTTCCAACGAGCTATCACATGCCTAAAACGGAGATCGTATGAAAAAGTTACGACCCCAGGAAGTTGATGTACTCACTTACCCAAACGGGGCCCACATGACTTTTGGCGCTTCATCTCCTAGGGTTAGGTTTTTGGATGTATAGGGTTTTTGGAATTCCTACTTATTGTAAAAATGCCTTCAAATCCTCATTGTAATCATCTTCTTGCGAATGCGAGTAGCCATCACATCTCTTCTCAGAGATAAGCTGTCACCATTCTAGCGAGTCTTTCACTCTGTATTTTTACAGTCTCTGTACATTTATTTCATTAATAGAAATCATGTATTACTGTATATCTTTGTTTATGGTTGCATTTCTGATACATTTCTGTTACATTATTGAATATCTATGATATCTCTGTGCATTTATTTATTATATCTCCGATCTCATTTCGTGCCGAAAATAATCTAGATCAGTGGTATCAGAGCAGGCTGCTCTTGATCGTTTTTCAGTGCATGTCCCCGACGAGGTCTGATTATAGCAAGTTGGGTCTTGATCTTGTCTCTCTTGAATACAATCTCTCTCGCACACCCAAGAAACCCTCAATGGCGAAAGAAAAGAAAAACAACAGAGCAGACGATCCTATCAATCTGTTGCTTGAGCAAGCTCTCACGCGACAGAGGGACGAAATGATGGAGAATTTTTCCCAAATCCTTCAATGCCTACCGATAGAATCAGGCGCATCTTCATCAAGTGGCCACTTTGGAGGCACCTCAGCTTTCAAGGTACAAGTTAATTTTGATATTCATGTATTTGAAGGACAGATAGATGCAGAAGCCCTAGAAAAATGGTTAACCCTACTAGAATGTTATTTCTCTGTTCACAATTTTTCCGACAAAGAAAATATCACCTTCTCACTCCTTAAAGCTCTCTCTCATGTCAAACATTGGTGGGAAACTTACTGGGAGAAAAGTTCCACAAAGGAGTCTGGAATATATGGGGCCGATCCCACTTGGGAATTTTTTATGGATGCGGTAAAAGAACAGTATTACCCTGTTGGAAACTATGAGGACCAGTACATGAGATGAACCACACTACGGCAAGAGAGGGGCCAAGAAGTTTCGGAGTTCACCAATACCTTTCATACCTTGTGCACCAAGTTGGGTATCAAAGACTTCGAGTGACATTTGGTTCTGAAATACCATGGGGCTCTACACAGATACATCCAGACTGAAATGGATTTTCTAGACATCTCATCACTCAGTGCTTCTTATCAATATGTTGTTAAAATTGAGCAGAAATTTAAGGACCAGAACAAATGGGAATTTGGGTCTACAAATCTACAACAACCAAAGTATGACAAAGACGGCCCTAACAAACAGTCTCCCGAAAACCAGTCCAAGACACAGGAAAAAAAGGGTCACGGGAAGACAAAGAAGGACACCGAAAAATGGTGTGATTTCCACAAAATCCCTGGAACAACACTGATGAATGTCGCTCAAAACAATCATTGGTGGTAGAGATCAAAGACAAGGAGCCGAACCCTGATTCAAATCTGATTCTAAAAATATTGGTAAAGGACAGATCATTGACGCAGACCCCACTGCTATTGTCGCGACCGCAGCAATTCAACCAGAAGAACCAACAGATCCTGAAGAGGGGGAGCACCTTTTTCATTCACAGATGTGGGTGAAGGGGACCCCACTGCATTTTATCGTTGATAGCGGAAGCCAAAAGAACCTCATCTCATCATAGGTTGTCAAATAGTTGGGATTGTCGACAACACCACACCCGCAGCCATACAACATCGGGTGGCTTCGGCAAGGACAAGATATCTGTGTCAACCAACAGTGTCGATTTTCATACGACATACAACCATTCAAGGATGAGGTATTATGTGATGTTGCCCCACTGGATGTCTGTGATGTTCTCTTGGGCCAACCATATATGTGGAGACGCCATGTTGTTTATGAGTCTCGACCCTGTAGTGTCATTGTTACTTTGGGGGGTCATCTCTACAGAATACCAGAGGTAGTTTTGACTACTATTCCACCTAAAAAGTGCCGCAAGGTAGTGTCTCATACTGCAAAATTCGGCTTCTTTACAATCTATTCAAAAGGAGAACAAAAGGACACTGCAACCACTACAGCCTTGCCCCAAGCACCTTCTGTCCAACAGAAGTGGGTCGACAAGGCTGCTGCAAAGTGCAAAGATTCCTTCTGCACATCGTCCTCTCATGTATCTCTACTTGTTGAATAGCCTCAACCTCAACAGGTTCATGACAGATTTCCACAAATTGAGTAGCGCGACGTCTCCAACAAGACAAGCAGCTCACCAAGATGCAGATTCAACAAACGCTTTTCCCTCTCCCCCGGGAACTCAATGCAATGGATACCATTGCTTCCTAAGGAGGGAGGATTGATCCAGGTGGATATCAGTGGCCACCCACCTTTTCCAAATGGCTCAAAACATTTTTCTGACAATTT
>JASDQU010101555.1:481759-491907 GCA_032191745.1 Picea mariana | reverse complement strand
TTCATCTCCTAGGGTTAGGTTTTTGGATGTCTAGGGTTTTTGGAATTCCTACTTATTTTAAAAATGCCTTCAAATATTCATTGTAATCATCTTCTTGTGAATGCGAGTAGCCATCACATCTCTTCTCAGAGATAAGCTGCCACCATTCTAGCGAGTCTTTCACTCTGTATTTTTATAGTCTCTGTACATTTCTTTCATTAATAGAAATCATGTATAACTGTATATCTGTGTTTATGGTTGCATCTCTGATACATTTCTATTACATTATTGAATATCTGCGATATCTCTGTGCATTTCTTTATTATATATCCAATCTCATTCCGTGCCGAAAATAATCCAGATCAAGAGATCATGCAAGTTCAGGGCCTGGGAGCAGCCCAAGTGTGTCTCCTTTTCATAGGAAAGGGAGAAGAGGTTGAAGCATGATTTTTGGAAATGAAGAAATATTTTTAGTTGCATGATTACCCCTCAAGGGTAGAAGATAGAATTGCAACCTACCACTTGCAAGGAAAGGAAACCATGTGGTGGGATCAACTTAAGAAAGCCAAGCACCTTGATGAAAAGAAGATCTCATGGAGGAGGTTCAAAGGATATTTCCAAGAGAAATATTTGTCTGAGCATTAATATGAAAGGAAGATGAAATAATTATTTGAACTCAAGTTGTGAGGCATTACAATGGATGAATATGAGAAGAGGTTCTTTGAATTGTTTGTATTATGTGGACTTCATAATGTAGATTTTAACCTTGTACAAATAATTACTACAAAYAKATTCTTAATCAAATTAAAAAGATACAATGGCGCGCACACACACACAATACACATTTATTTTTACCTTGGAAACCCAAACCAAGAAAACCAACAACCTATTTAGAGTCGCACCTCTAATATTTTATTCATGATATTCTTCAATGTTTACAATACAATATACATATAGGATCCTTTGGAATCCAAACCCCTAATCCATTGAGCCAGATAAGTCAAAAACCTTAATTCAATAACAAGAATTAGAAAACCATGTGTCAAAAAACCACCAAAAAATGGATGAAAAAAACCATCAAAAACAGACAAAAAAAACTTTATTGGGGGTGAACCCCCAAAACCCTCCCAGCTGGGGGGCGCTAAGAACCCCCCAGACCCCCTTTTCTCCCATATCAATGTATAGTACATGGGATCAATTTTTCAAATAATATAACACATACCCAACATTCTCCCACTTTTTTTTTCTTTTCATACAAGGGGGTACAAGATTACATAGTCAATCATCTAGGGCAACAATTCCCATAGATTCTCTACACCAAAAGAAATTCTCAGTGCTCACATATTTTTTTAATGAATCTACAACATTCTCCAAAGTGTCCACCTTCATAAACAACATTGTCTTGTCTTCAACCATGTCTCTCACAAAGTGATACTAAACATCAATATTCTTTGTCTTTGAATGATAAGTTAGGTTCTTCACCAAGAATATTACACTCTGACTCTCACAATCTATCCTTACATCTTGTTTTAACAAGCCAATACCTGAACATAATCTTTGTAACCATATTGCTTCCTTACATCTTTGTAATCTTTGTAACCATATTTATACCCAATAAAGATAAAATTTTCATCCTTTTTATCTAGCTTACTCTTGTTTTCCTTTGGAACGTGGACATAGGCCTCACAACAAAATACCCTAAGATGTGTGAGAGAGGGTTTCTTACTAGTCCATACCTCATGTGGAGTCTTGTCATCCATTGTTTATGAGGGTGATTGATTGACCATGTAACATATATTACCCACTGCCTCTGCCCATAATTCATGTCTTAACCAAACACCATTGAGAATGCACCTTTCTTTTTCCATCAGTATCCTGGTCATCCTTTATGCAACTCCATTTTGTTGAGGTGTATATGGAGTATTATTTTCCCTTGATATACCGCACTTCTTACAAAATTCTTCGAATTCATTTATGTAGAAATCTCCACCATTGTCCATCCTCAACACCTTAATTATTTTATCTGTTTGATTTTCCACAAGATCCTTAAAGTATTTAAACCTGTCAAAGTCTTCATATTTATTATTGAGGAAATATATCCAAGTATTCCTCTTGAAGTCATCTATAAACTAGACATAGTACACAAATTTTCCTAGTGATGGAACTAATATGGGTCCAAACACATCACAGTGCACCAACTATAAAATTCCCTCTGCCCTCATTCCACCAGAGGGGAATCTTACCCGATTCTACTTCCCATATATACAATGTTCACAAAAATCAAAATAGAAAGAGAAGTTATACATACATTCAACCATACCTTTATTGTGTAGTAGTCGAAATCCCTTCTCTTCAATATGCCCCAGTATTTGTTTCCACAACATATCATTTTCTCTAGAGAATGTAGGAGTTTTTCCTTCTTCGACCCCAATCTCAGAAACAATGGAACTATTAAACCCATCACTAATAGTGCTTCCTTGAAACTTATATAGAGTTCCAAATCAAACTTCCTTCAGAAACACCATTTCTCCTCGAACCATCTAGCGGGTTTCTTTCTCAAACCTTGTTTTTACCCCTACATCATCCATTTTTATTATAGAAATAAAATTTCTAGCCAATCATGGGATGTGCAGAATACTAGGAAGTGTTCTAATCCTTCCATCCATGAGCTTCAACTTGAATTTTCCTCATTCTATGATTTTGGCCATCAAGTCATCACCTAGGAAAACATCACCTCCATCATACCTTTCATATTCACAGATCCACTCCCTATGAGGAGTCATATGAAAGGATACGCTTGAGTCAACCATCCATGCCTCATTATCTGCATGTGTGCTTGAAGAATCCAAGTACGCATCCCCTCCTTCCTTGGAGTTTTTTTCTTTTGTAGAAGGAGCATCTTTAGATCCCTTCCCTTTCTCAACACTTTTGGATTTTCATTGCTTCTTGTAGTTCCATTCTTTTCCACATATCCAACATATCTTTACAAACTTTCTAGGAGATTTAGATCTACCCTTGGATTTAGATCTCCCACTTGAGGACTTAGATCTATTTCTTTCTTGGGAACGTCCTCTTGAAAATAATGTTTATGTTATCTATCCTTCCATGTTCTTCCTCCTCATCTCCTTCAACAATAAGGATGATACCACATCATCAAAACTTAAAGTAGTTCTATTACTACCTATGGCCATAACTAGCCTATCCCACAAGTCTGGTAAAGAGCACAATAAATTGATACATTTTTCTTCATTAGAAATATTAATATTGACAGAAACAACTTACTTACCACTGTATTGAAGGCATTCATATTATCTGCATCGAGACTCCATATTTCATCCTCGGGTTATGTGGCTTCTTTAATAGGAACAATTTGTTTACCAGGGACTTAGATTTATACAAAGTCCCCAACTTATCCCATAATTCCTTGGTTGTATCTTCCCCTTACACATTCAACAATATTGAATCTGAGAGACACAACCAGATTATTCTCTTCGCCTTCTAATCCAACTTTTTCCATTCTTCTATTGACATTCCTGTAAGTGCATTATCTAGATTCAAAATGATCCACTGATATTTTTCCACTAATAGATATTCCATCTTGAGCTTCCATGACTCAAAAAATTTCCCATTAAATTTCTCTATCTTTATCTTTGAACTACTCGCCATTTCTTTTCACCTAAAGAATCAATACTGCATATCTCCCACTATAACAAGGCTTATCATAGACCCAAGCCAAACCCATATCCACAAAGGCGTCCCCCTAAATCCAATAATTTCTTTGATACCAAATGTATATTTTAACCTTTTACAAATAATTACTACAAACATATTCCTAATAAAACAGAAACGATGCAATGGCACACACACACACACATTACATAGAAATTGTTACTCTGGAAACCCAAACTGAGAAAACCAACAACATGTTTAGATCCCACCTCTAATATTATATTCATCATATTCTTCATTGTTTACAATACAATATACATATAGGATCCCAAAACATCCAAAGCCCTAATCCATTGACCCGTATTAGTAAACAACCCTAATTCCTTAACCAGAATTAGAAAACATTGGAAAAAACCATGTGTCAAAAAACTGCCAAAAAATGGATGAAAAAAACCACCAAAAATAGACCAAAAATAGTTTCTCAGGGGTGAACCCCCACAACCCTCCTAGTTGGGGGGTGTTAAGCACCCCCCAAACCCCCTTTGCTCCTAAATTAGTGTATATTACATGAGATCAATTTTACAAACAATATAACACATACCCAACACATAAAGGATGAGAAAGTCAAAATCGAAAGGTTTTTGAGTGGGATATCTTCTTTCTACAATGACAAGATACAATATGATAACCCTCAAAATTTGGAGGAAGCCATATGGAGATAAAATCATCTCTATGATTAGATAAAAGGAAGGTTAGTTTTCCAAAAATCTTGGAATGACAAGATGAAGGGTAAAAAGGATCAAAGGAAAAAAGGTTTTAAGCCACCCTTTTTCAAAATCAATTCCTAAGAAAATCAGAAAGGTCATTCAACAATAATGGCTATCAGGCCTCATTAAAAATGATTCCATTTGAAGCATTGTATGATAGTAAGTGTAATACACTAGTGAGTTGGGATAACCCAATAGACAAAGTTGTTATTAGGCCAAATTTGTTGAAGGAAATGGAAGAGAAGATGGAAAAGATCAAGTAGAATTTTAAGGCTTCCTAGGATAGGAAAAAACGTTTTGCAAACAAGAAAAAAGTTTTCAAATATTTTAAAGTGGGAGAACATGTGTTTTTTTAAAAGTGAAGGATAAAATAAGTTCTCTAAGATTAGGAAGTTGCCCAAAGTGTACAACAAGATATTGTAGAACTTTTGAAATCCTAGAAAAGATAGGGAAAGTTGCATACATTCTAGCATTGCCTTCATCCACGAGAGTGCGTAATATATTTCATGTGTCATTATTAAATAAATATGTGTCTGAACCTAACCACATAATTTATTGGACCGTGATCTAGGTGGAACACGAAGGGTATTTCTAGGTGAAACCAATACACATCTTGGACCGGAAAGTCAAAGTGCTTAGGAACATGTCTATATGGGTGGTAAAGGTTCAATGTACCTACTACGGTCTTGAAGATGCTACATGGGAGCACGAAGAAAACATGTGGGAGGAATACTTGCAAATTTTTGACAATTTTGAGGAAAAATATATATAAGAATACAAGACTCCATTTTGAGTAGCTAGATTTCCAGAACCACATCTCAAAGTCCTAGTCAACCTATGTTGGGGCCCTAAGAAAAGAATGGTACAACCCGGTGGACTGAGAACAATGAATGGAGTGCATTCCTTGGGTTAGCGGGTTGAGAGGAACATGATATTTTGGTTGGAACTATTGTTGGAGTTGTAAAATTGCATAATTTTTGTTTCTTAGTATTGTGATATAAATTTGTTTATATATATATATATATATATATATATATATATATATATATAGACATAGTATACATTGAGGATGATATATATATATATAGACATAGTATACATTGAGGATGATGCACAATTGTAGGGGAGGGGGAATGTAATGTCCCCATTATAATATCTAGTTTAATTAATGTTTAATGTAGATATAATGTGTGGCTAAGTCCAAGCGATGTAATATGCGAATTGTATTTTTGAATTTTTAATAAACAAAATGTGATGTGAGTTCTTAAGGGGACATGGACAAATATGGTGGTTGATTAATCCAGAACAGAGGGGAGGGTCTAAGAGAATGTCTAAGAGAGGGGTACAAGGGATAATTACTCATGTATGTTAATTTAACCCACTTCCTAAAATTAATATGGGTATATGAACCTTCTAATTTTTTTATTGACTATCCCCAAAGCCAAACATTGTGATCCAAATTATTTTTGGCAAGAAATGAGAGTGGAGATATAATAACAAAATATATTGAGATGTGTCAATAATATAACATAGATATATATTAGATATAACCATAAACACAGAGATGCAGTAATACACAATTTCTATTAATGAGTGAAATGTAGAAAATTGTAGAAATACAGAGCGAAAGGCTCACTAGAATGGTGGTAGCTTATATCTGAGAAGAGATGCGATGGCTACTCACATTCGCAAGAAGATGATTGTTAAAATGAGGCTCCAAAGGCCTTTTTAACATAGAGAAAGTCCAAAACCATAACCCTAAAAGATGAAAATCCAACGGTTTTGTGGACCCCGTTTTGGGTAGTTCGGTGTATCAACTTCCCGTGGGCATAACTTTGGCATACGATATTCGTTTGGGGTGCACAAGAGATCGTTGGAAAGGAATCAGTGAGAAGATTCATTTTGGGGTCTCAATAAAATCCTCTGGCTATCATTGAGGTGCCTAATTGTCCAAAAACTTCATTTAGGCCCTCAAAATGGCCCTAGAAGTTTAGGAATCGAAAAAGTGTTAAAAATAGTAAATTTTCAGAAGATAGTTTTGAGCCAGTTGGAATAGGCGGGAGGCCATCGATATCCACCTAGATAAATCCTCCCTCCTTAGGAAGTAATGGTATCCAATGCATTGAGTTCTCAAGGGAGAGGGGGAAGCATTTGTTGAATCTGAACCTTGGTGAGTTGCTTTCCTTATTGGAGAAGTTGTGTTGCTTGGCTTGTGGAAGGTTGTTGAGAACCTTATGTTAGAAGGGTTAGACCTTTGTAACTAGTCTGGCTACATGAGATGAATGTGTGTATAAGTAATATTTGTTCTTTGCTTCACTCTTTTTGACCTGCTTATGTTGGATAGAAGGTGCTTGGATTGAGGCTACAGTGGTTGCAGTGTCCTTCTATTCACCTTTTGAATATTGTGAAGAAGCTAAATTTTGTAGTATGAGATACTACCTTGCGGCACTATTTAGGTGGGACAGTAGTTGGAACTACTTCTTGTACCCTATAGAGATGACCCCCCAAAGTAACAATGACACTACAGGGTCGAGAATCATAAATAGCATGGCGCTTCCACATATATGGCTAGAACAAAAGAACATCACAGACATACAGTAGGGAAACATCACATAATACCTCATTCTTGAAGGGTTGGATGTTGTATGACAATCGTCATTGCTGGCAGACATAGATATCTCCTCCTTGGAGAAGCCACCGAATGTTATATGGTTGTGGGTGTGGTGTTCTCCACAATCCCAACTATTTGACGACCTCTGTTGAGATGAGGTTCTCCTGGTGTTGGCCCTTGACCAAGTTTTGAGGAACACTTGGTCATATTTGACCGTTTTTGGGACTTCGATAGCCTGTCAAAGATGGAGCACCAAGAAAAGTAGAGATCATGGGATCTTGGTCCACTTTTGGGCCCCTTTTAGGGTTTTTGGGTTAATGTAATGGGAAAGGGATGTCGGCCCATGGGTTTACCCATGTTTAGGCCCACTTTTGTAATGCATAAATAGAAGGATAGGCAATGTAAGATGTAGTAGATGTGATTGCTTAGTGCAATTGGTAGTGCATCTATGTGATGTCGAATAAGTTCTATGTGTGAACTGTGTAAGACTTGCAAGGCTTAGTGCAAGTTACTGTGTGGTGGATATAGAAAGCTAAGTGTTGTAACGCAAGGAAGAAGGATCTAGCGAGCTACACAGATCTTTTGTACTATGCGAAGAAGGGTTTTGGAGGCTTTGTGCTTGTAACAACTTGAAGATGATAATAAAGAAGAAAATTTTGTGGACATATCCCCAAGGGGGGGTGAACCACGTAAATCTGTGTATTATGCTTTGTGCTTTGACTTGATGTGTTTATCTATTTCTTTGCTAAGTGCTTTGATATATTTTGATGTATCCGCTTATGCTATGTGATTCTTAGATATATATGATTGTTAGATCTGATGTGTATGAGGATGCTTAGTGCTAATCTAATGGATCTGATATGGGTTACTATGGTTAAGTGTTGAAATACTGTAGATTTGAGTTTACATCGCGAAGCTCTATGCTGTTTGAGAAGTATAATAAGGGTTAAATACTGATGAATGATCTATGCTACTTGCCCTGTAAAAGATATAATCACATATATGTGTCCCAACTAAGGTTGCATACACCTGAGTCTTGCAACCACCCCTGCCTCTAGCTCGGGTGAGACTTCATCTACTTCGCAGGTGTTTCCGAAATGGCCGATAGTTAGGGATTTGTTGGTGCACTCTTGAGTGTTGAACCCTGGGTTTGCCCCTGTGCCAACAAATGATTATGTTGTTGGGACCTGAAACTATGATTGTTGGGAACTAGAGAAGAAGAAGCTTCGTGAAAAGGAATCTCTGTGCATGGAGATGTGCCCTAGTGTGCAGTACTTTACTTGATCCAATAAGCTTTGTGCCAAGAATAAGGTCAGATCTGAAGAAAGGAAGATCAAATCTGGAGAAAAGAAGCGAGATCTGAACGCTCCATGCTTTAAGGAAAATAAAAGTGGAAATTTATGAAAGAAAGAGGTTAGATCTGTAGAAAAGAGGTAAGATATGTAAGCCATGTTCGCTAATAAAAGTAAGAATAGTTAAAAGTTCTAGATCTGAAAGATTTGTGCTCTGTAGAAGTAAGATAAGTGGAAATTTTTGTTTCTAAAGTATGGATCTAGGAATTTTTGATAGATTCTATCCTAGCTTAAAACCTAGGGCATTAATAGATAAAAGAAGTCTTGATATAAATAGATATGATAAGTATAATGATAGATATGTTATACCTATGCATAGAAATAATGTTTGGAATAACAAATGGATGCAGGATCCTATAAAGAATTTTTTGCAGGCTAGCTAACATGATCCTGGTGCGCAGTAAAGAAGAAGTTGGGGATCATTTAAGAGAAAGAGACAACTGACCCTATGTTACAGTTGTAGAAAACTAGGCCATCTAGCTAAGGAATTCCCTGGTGGAAAACCCAGTTGTCTTTGTTGCAAGGATTTGGACCATGAAGTATTTGATTGCCCTAGAATGATTGATAAGATTGAAAGAATGAATTTGCATGAAGAAAACCCCAGGACAGCCCCAGAAATAGCAGAACCCCGGAAAGAATCAGAAAAAGTATTAATACAGATGAAAGAAACCCTGAAGGAAAATAAAGATGTCCGATTACCAGAGATTTTCAAAGAAAAGGAACAAGTCGAAGCATGGCTAAGGGACTTCGACATTGACTGTATTCTTGATGAAGAAACACAACTGAAAATTATGCCAAAAAGAACTTGGGAAACTATAGGGAATCCCACCATGATTCCTTCACTGGGAGGAATAGGACTATTCAGAGGAAAAATGATAATGTTATGTGGAAAACTCGCTCAGATACCTATGACAGTCAATGGAACTTCGACAGAAGAAGATTTTGAGATTATCAAATTTATTGAAGACGACGCCCCGTTCACTATGTTACTTGGAAAACCTTGGATTGAGAGAGATCAAGCCAGAAAGAAAGAAGAAGAAAAGGTATAACAATAGCAGAGACAAGTGCTAAAAGATTTCATGACCGAAGGATCGCACAGTTGATTGAGGAACAGGAGAATAAATCAAAGCTAATTGACACTAGAAGCCCAGATGTCAAAGAATTAGGGGACTCACAGAATATTTGAGTATATGTACCAGATATAGACGAAGTAGTTCTCCTGAGTCTTGGGAAAGAACATCAGCATTGCAAAGTGACTATGCCCAAGGAAAATAGAATCAGAACGAGAAAAGAAATACCAAGACGAAGCTCACAGGGAAGAAGGCTAGAAAGATAAGTAAAGAGAGAGATTAGATCGATAGACTACAGAGGGTTCTAGAGGAAACCTCTTCGAAAGAAACTTTGCAAAATTAGAGCTTTGTCAGGATATCAGAACTGCGACATGGGTCACTTCGCCATGGCGAAGCAATATAGCTATTGGAGGCCAATATATCCATTCGACTGTCACTCTGAATGGATCGGAAAGAATTGTTGGCTCATCACCAGACCGTTAGACCACACCATAGTGGATAGAACCAAAGTTAAGGAAACCCCATATCCATTGCAAATGATCTATTACAGAGTTACTTACTTAATCCATCACGCCACGCACGAAATACACTTTTACTAATCGTGAATTTGAGTACGTAGACTACCTGAATTTTGAAGAGTGACTACTCCACCCTTACTCTGTACCTTACTACAGTACCTACGTTACTTTGAGAACCCGAG
>JASDQU010101555.1:452925-469903 GCA_032191745.1 Picea mariana | reverse complement strand
ACAAAAGAAGATTTTGAGATTATCAAATGTATTGAGGAAGGCCTTGGATTGAGAGAGATCAAGCCAGAAAACCTTGGATTGAGAGAGATCAAGCCAGAAAGAAGGAAGAAGAAAAGGTATTACAACAGCAGAGACAAGAGCTAAAAGATTTCATGACCAGAAGGATCGCACAGTTGATTGAGGAGCAGGAGAATAAATCAAAGCTATTTGACACTAGAAGCTCAGATGTCAAAGAATTAGGGGACTCACAAAAAATGGGAGTATCTGTACCAGATATAGATGAAGCAGCTCCCCTGAGTCTTGGGAAAGAACCTCAGCAGTGTGAAGTGACTATGCCCAAGGAAAATAAGAATCAAAATAAGAAAAGAACTACCGACACGAAGCTCATGGGGAAGAAGGCTAGAAAGCTAAGTAAAAAGAGAGCTCAGATCGACAGGCTATAGAGGGTTCCAGAGGGAACCTCTCTGAAAGAAAATTTGCAAAATTAGAGCTTGGTCGGCATATCAGATTAGCGACATGGGTCACTTCACCGTGGCGAAGCAATATAGCCATTGGAGGCTGATATATCTGTTCGACTGCCGCTCTGAACGGATCGAAAAGCATTGATGGCTCATCACCAGACCGTTAGACCATGCCATAACAGATAGAACTAGAGTTAAGGAAGCCCCATATCCATTGCAAACGATATGTTACAGAGTCACTTACTTAATCCATCACGCCATGCATGGAAGACACTTTTTCTAATCGTAAATTTGAGTCCGCGGAATACCTAAATTATGAAAAGTGATTACTCCACCCTTAATCTCTACCTTACTACAGTACCTACATTACTTTAAGAACACGAGCTATTGATCCTGAGCGTATATGTCCGATGAATTTAGCACGCCTGAAGAATCTGTAAGAGAGGTACTTGCTAGCCTCAAAGCCAAAAGAGTCATATCAGAGTGAGGATTGTCAACAGGTTTACAAGCATCATCGACGAGAGGAGTGCAAGCCTCCCCATCGACTACTCGAGCAGGAACATCCCGAGCCGGTGTAGAAAGAACAACCAAACATAAAGACTATATAGCCAATGTGAATTTGGTTTCATCCATCCTACCTGCTTACATACCACCTCTGAGCGGTGCGATCAACAGAGATAGCGTGCCTAGAGACTTTGAGTACACTCTAGTCACTGCATACCTACCGAAAGGAGTACGTGCAGTCGACGCAAATCACGACAAGATCACAACATTAAATTTTAGTGACTTCAACCTGGGGGATCGTAAATTTTACAGCATACTTGCCCCGTACAAGTACCTAACCAGAACCAAGGGAAAGAATTCGTAGATCGTCCCTCAGCAATGGACGATGAACCTCATGCAATCTACTCTGCTCAACGTTATGAATATACTGCACTTCGGAAAACACCAGGAGGTCAATGCTTGTGTGAAGATGCTACTAGAAATTTACCATGGAGGATAATTATGGTTGAACCATTGCATAACAGTTGATCCAGTGTTGATCAACTAGATCACTGGGCTTAGCATGCAAGGCCATGATCCCCACGATTACTATCCTGGAAAGACTGTGGATCGCGCTCTTTCTCAGAAGATCAAAGAAGCCTATGGCAATATTGAGAAAGGCACACGAGTCTACAAGGTATCTTCTATTGAAAGTGGCGCAGTGTGCCTTGCCTATCAACTGATTGCAGGGAAGTTGGTACACAAGTATCCATCTTTGTAGTCGACCTCACAGGGAAGTGCGCAGAGGGACTACAGATGAATTGGGTGAAGTGCCTGGTGAATCAAATAGAGATTGACTACATAGAAGCTCAGGATCAAGGGCATGAATTTTATTTTAGCTGGCTCTTGATACTTATAGCTTTCGTTGCATGGGAGCTACCGGAAGATGCAACCTTCCCCAACATTCACCCTTTTGAACCACTAGCTATGAAGTTCAGTACACTATGGTACTCGAACAACATGAACAAGTAGTGGCAATCTAATGTCGTATTCCATACCTACTACACCCAGTTGAAGCTCTCCATCCAGTCCGAGCCTCGCATGACCCCGAATACTTTACACAAGTTTCGAACTTTGATAAAGTTCAGTGCAGACCGCCATTTTATATATATTACAACACGTGTTGATGAGAACAAGGAATAGCTTCAGTCTTATTATAGGCTGACAGAAGAAGACCTAGAGGAAATCACCAAGGAATGGTCAGCGGACCTCCTTATTCTAGCAGACCCCGTAGAATTGTACGACATTGACAGCCCAGAAGCTGTGCAAAATGCACCTAGGCCCAGTAAGACAAAGAAAACAAAGTAGACAAAGAAGGATGAGGAAATCCAAGATGTAGACAACTGATCTGTAAGAACCGCATCCATTACACTAGAGCAAGGAGGTAATGGTGAAGACTTAGAGGAAGTCAAGCAGAGGCTAGGAGACGAAGTAGAGATCATAAAGAAAAGGAAGGGTTCACCTTCGGAACCTTCCTCCCGAAAGAAATCAAAATCACTTGTGACTAAGCTGAAGACCACGCTCACTCCAGTTGACTTCAATTTTCTCATCGCAGCTATGAACGAAGCCATAGAAGAGATAACAGAAAAGAGGGAAGTTAATAAAGAGACAATGTACAACAGAATCAAGATCAAGCTCCAAGGAGTACAGCAAGCTCTCCAGTCTAGTCGTGCATTCTCCTCTACACCCCTGCCATAAGGAACAACAGAAGAAGGAAATGAACCAGTTCAACTCTGCAATATTTCTGACACAGTCGAAGTACGCCTTTGGAAGGCACAAGAAGAAACAGTGCAGGCCACTTAGGCCTTAAATAAATCACAAGAGGAAATCATCAAGCAACGTTGAGCTGCGCAACAAGAGAAGGACACTCTCCAAGCGAAATTTGAAGAAGACAGAGAGAAGATCCAAAAAGAGAAAGAACAGTTGCTCACGAAGCAGATTGGGATTGAAGAAGCAGTCAACAGATCATTTCACTCTGTGACCGGCTTAGAACAGAAGGCAGAGGACCCCATAGAATGCCAAGTGATGAAGCCTGCTGAAGTTATTCAACAACTTCAACAAAGAGTCATGGACTTAGAGCTTCAGACCATACAACAGACCCCACAAGAAGTGAACGACCAATGAGAAATAACTGCCCAGAGCACCGTAGAAAGGATTAAATCACTCACTGAGGAATGCAAACATTTAAGTAGCAGAAGTGTGTCGATCTACGAGAACCTAATCGATAACCCAGAATTACATAAATTGGAGTCGCAGCTCCAAGAGGTGAAGTACGACGCCGAAAAGCTACAGGTGCAGCTGAAGGCCCTGTCACCCATAGAGAGAATGAAGAGGTTTCCAGAGCAATGCACAGCCCAAGAACATATTCACATGCTTCACAGTAAAGTAATGGAAGTCTCTCATTGACTTCAACCAGTGCAAGAAAAGGCATGCCAACTGTTCACTGAAGTTTAAAGCCAAGGAGTAGAACTTGAACAGGTTGTGAATACAACAGAACAATGCCTAGAAGGTCTGGTGAATGAGGCACTCATCCAGGAGTTCATCGAGCAAGAGGCAGTATCAATGTAGTAGGTTGAAGCAACTCGAGCCAAGCTCGAGGAATTCGAAGCAGAATTGGTCAGACCTAAGTGACTCGGGACGAGTCACAGGTGAGTGTTGTGGGCCTGTTGGCCCTTGAACAAGTTTTGAGGAACACTTGGTCATATTTGACCATTTTTGGGACTTCGAAAGCTTGTCAAAGATGGAGCGTCAGGCAAAGCAGAGATCACGGGATCTTGATCCACTTTTGGGCCCCTTTTAGGGTTTTGGGTTAATGTAATGGAAAGGGATGTCGGCCAGTGGGCTTACCCACGCTTAGGCCCACTTTTGTAATGTATAAATAGACAGATAGGAAATGTAAGAAGTAGTAGATGTGATTACTTAGTGCAATTGGTAGTGCATTTATGTGATGTTGAATAAGTTCTCTGTGAGAACTATGTAAGGCTTGCAAGGCTAAGTGCAAGTTACTATGTGGTTGATATAGAAAGCTAAGTGTTGTAACGCAAGGAAGAAGGATATAGCAATCCACGCAGATATTCTATCCTATGAAAAGAAGGGTTTTGGAGGCTTTGTGCTTGTAACAGCTTGAAGATGATAATAAAGAAGAAGATCTTGTGGACGTATCCCCAGGGGGGGGGGGACCACGTAAATCTGTGTGTTATGCGTTGTGCTTTGGTTCAATGTGTTCATATGTGCTTATGCTATGTGCTTTGATATATCCACTTATGCTCTGTGCTTCTTAGATATATATGATTGTTAGATCTAATGTGTATGAGGATGCTTAGTGATAATCTACTGGATATGATATGGGTTACTATGGTTAAGTGTTGAAACACTGTAAATCTGAGTATTCGCTGCTAAGCTCTGTGTTGTCTGCGAAGTATAATAAGGGTTAAATACTGATGAATGATCTATGCTAAGTGCCCTGTAAAAGATATAATCACAGATTTATGTCCCAGCTAAGGTTGCAGACACCTGAGTCTTGCAACCACCCTTGCCTCTACCTCGGGTGAGACTTCATCTTCTTTGCAGGTGTTTCCGAAAGGGCCAGTAGTAAGGGATTTGTTGGTGTTCTCTTGAGTGTTGAACCCTAGTTCTACCCCTGTGCCAACATCCTCCAGGACTCTTGGCAGGCTGGGGTTGAAGATCAAGATGTAAACTCTGAACATGATCTTATTTATGAAAATAATCATTGTGATTCTTTTGCATTCAGTTGAGATGAATGCTACTTCAGAGAAATCTCTCTTGTTTGTCTCCAGGAACATATTCAGCAAGTATGTGTAATACCTGAAGTGCTCTAGTGATTGGAACTTCACTAGTTGTTTTTGTACATTATTAGCTATGAATTTATCAAGACCGATACAGACTGATTAACTGGACTCCAACTGGAAAAAAGTTAACAGAAAACCTAACACGACCTCAACTACATATTTTTCATTATCTAAACCTAGAATTTAACTGAGTATGGAACAAGCCCATTGGATTTCAATAACCATGACATTTACATTCCTTGGCAAGGACATACTCTCATAATAATGGTCGGGTTTGAAAATTGTCTACAGAAATAGGTTTTTGACTTCGAGGGGACATTCCATGTAAACTGTAACTAGATTTTATTCCTCAAAGGGTTCAGACATTGTGGAGGGGGACTCTGGTATGACGAGGGCGTATCGAATGGATGGGATATCTACTCTACACAGGACCTTCGACCCTAATTTATCTAAAATGACCTTCTCTTCCTATGAGTATTGTTCTGCGCACCAACCTATGAATTCTGGGAAAGGGAATGCGATTTCGACGACGTAAGGGACTATGGAGGCTTGGATCACCTCGAGAAAGGGTATTTTTCTCCCTACATTATCTGATAAATTTTCTTTGGACATGGAGACGGGTGAGATGGTTATTTTGGTGTCAAACATATCAAAGTCTCTGTCAATTAGGGCTTCTTCGTTTGGTGGGGGATATTTCTCTGTTACAGAAAAAACGACAGGATCCATGGCGATTATGAAAAATATATGCGAATGAGTGGAAGACGAGTGAATTTGGTGCACTGTTGAGCTTCAGTTCGAAGGGAGCAGTCACGCCAATTTTCAACGTTCCAACGATTTGAAAAAAATGAAAAATAATGACAAGGGTGCCCCCTTTATATACGCCTCCCGATTTCAGGGGTGAGGCAAAGCGGTTTGGGGTAGACTACTTTTCAACCTGAAATGTATCTAGTGGCGCCACGTGGTCCTGAGTCGAAACCACGGTATTCTTATCGGCTCGCTTTCAAGAATTAACCTTCGCGCTAGTTCTTCACACGATATGATCCCTGACTGTTGATCTGTGGCCCGTCAGGTCCCATCAACTCTTCACTTCCGCTAAACTTATCCCCCTTCCGCTAGATATGGCCCCATCCTCCAGTTTATCGCACCTCCACACTAGTTTAGCCTCACGCTAAGTGTCGAAACTTGGATTCCATATAAAAATTGTTATAGTGATAACATGGGCTTTAACTGGGGATGTTATCCTCCCTGCGAGGTAGAAAAGAAAAGTAGACCGAGTGCCTACCCATTGGGCTATGATCTATTACTACAATCTGAATCTATCAACCTTTAATCAAAAATTCAAAATCTATCCAGCATAACTCAAGGCCTTCACCTCGGGTTTCAACTATACTGTTTTTATTTCAATTTCTTCATGCAAAAAATGAAAATGGTTATGTACAGTGAATGGAAAAGGTGATGATTGTATTAAACGATATAATGCTTGAGGAACCTTCCATTCACGGGCCCTCCTCCAACAATGTCTCCATTAATTTCTTGTATCATATAAGCATTGTTTCCATGGTATGCTGCAATTTTGAATGGTCCCAGCCATAGATGGTCAAATTTCCCATGCTTTCCCTTATCTTCTATTCTGGCATCCCATATTAATACCAAGTCTCCTGGTTTGAAGTCATCTTCCTTGGTACTCCTATCAAAATCCTTTCTTATCATGTCTTGGTGTAGCTGAGCATTGTTGAATGCCTTCTCCCTGGTTTGCTAGACACTGATTAGTTCATCCTTTCTTCTTCGAGCGACATCTATTTCTGCATCATATTCCTGTAACAACCTCATCACTCGCAACCCCAATGTAGTAGGAAAAATAGCCTATGTGCCATAAACAATCTGAAAAGGTGAGGTGGTGATAGATCTCTTTGGGGTGATTCTATCAGCCCATAGTGCATGAATGAGATTTTTGTGCCAAGCCTTTTTGTTATCTTGCAGCAACTTTTTTATAATTTTGGTCAAGCTCTTGTTTGATGACTCAGCCAACCCATTGCCTTGACAGTAATAAGAGGTGGAGTGGCCCAGAGTTATGTTGTAGTCATTGCAAAATTTCTCCATCATTTTGGACTTAAACGCTACTGCATTATCTGTGGTGATTTTGAGTGGACATCTGAACCTGGAAAAAATATTGTCTTCCAAAAACTGGATGATAACATCATCTGTTTCCTGCCTGGTGGGAGTTGCCTCAATCCACTTAGTGAAGTAATCTGTTGCTGTCAGAATCCACTTGTGTTGAGCTTAGGATTGGGGATATATTTCTCTTATAAAATCAAGGCCCCACTATCTGAAATGTGCTTCAACAGAGATGGGTTTCAAATGCAGAGGCTGTAATTTTATTTTCCCATCAAAAATTTGACATCAATGACATCTTGAAACCTCTTTATAGACATCAAAAAAATGCTAGGCCAATATAACCCAGCCCTCAAGATCTTATGAACAGTGGTTTTCCAATAATGTTGGCCTCCATAGTCACCCTTATGGAACTCTCTGATGGTCTTCTCTGCTTCTTCTTCCAACAAACAACTCAACAAAATTCCCCCCTAGATCCTTCCAATATAGATATTGATTTACTATACAAAACTTTGATGCTTTCAGCTTTAAAAATCTGGCCTTCGTTTTACTCAATTCAGGAGGAGCCTGCAAATTTCTCAACACATAAATGATATATGTATCCCATGTGGAGTCAAGGAATTTTTGTGATATCTGAGGAGTTATTTCTTCCTCTGTACATGTGGACAAGTTAGCCATGAAATTTATTCCTAAAAGTTCACGATTATTTTGTTCCATCAGCTTTGCAAGCCCCTGTCCCTTGATCAAATTTGTAGGTTTGATCTCAGGGTCATATTCTAACAGCACAGCTATCCATTTACCCCTTTTTCCTTCAAGATCAAGCTAGGTTAAGATGTCTTTCACAAAACTAGTGGGCACATAAGCAGTAGTATGAGAATGCAATATGTAAACTCTGAACTCTTTCAAGGCCTTGACTAGTGCATATGCCTGCTTCTCCATGATATCATATTTCAAGGGGGCATCCCTCAATGTCCTACTGTAATATGCTATGGGCTTCTAAAAATTATGCTCATCTTTATGTAGTAAAACACCAACAATTGTGTGCTCTGAGGCAAAAGAGAATAATATGAAGTCCTTTTCGAAATTAGTACTGGCTAGTACTGGAGCCTTAGTCAATGCCACTTTAATGTATTCAAAAGATTTTCTGGCTTCGGGGGTCCACTTTATTTCATTTCCTTTCTTGAGCATGTTAGTAATATACTTTATGATTTCAGCTAGTTTAGGGATAAACCTTCTAAGAAAATTCACTTTTCCCAAGAAAGATTGCACCTCTTTTTTACTTCTGGGTATGCCAATTTTTAAGATTCCCTTAACTCTTCTAGGATCTACCTTTATCCCCTCTTTTGAAATAATGTGGCCCAACAGCTTTCCTTCTTCCATGGTGAAATTTGATTTCTTG
Source organism: Picea mariana (assembly GCA_032191745.1). Taxonomy (NCBI): domain Eukaryota; kingdom Viridiplantae; phylum Streptophyta; class Pinopsida; order Pinales; family Pinaceae; genus Picea; species Picea mariana. The sequence goes on along the minus strand of JASDQU010101555.1, from coordinate 461,579 downwards.
GGGTTCAACGAGATACCGAACTTTCTGCACTACTAAAATGTCATTCTTAGATGCTTAAGGTGTTCTTCATCCGAAATAGAATACACAGTGATATCATCTAGGTAGATAACAATGAATTTGTCTTTTTCATCAGCAAAATCTATGTCCATATCTCTTTGAAATGTTTCCCCTACGTTCATGAGCCCAAAAGGCATCTTGGCATACATGAATGTTCCCCATGGTGTTGTGAATGTTGTCTTTTCCTAATCATCAGGGTGCACCATAATCTGATTGTATCCAGAGAAACCATCCAACATTGACATTTTCTGAGAACCTACCACTTTCTGTAAAATGTGATCCATCTTAGGCAGTGGGTAATTGTCCTTTAGAGACACCATGTTCATATTTCTGAAATCCACACACAACCTAATTTCTCCACTCTTTTTTCTGACTGGCACCAGATTTGCCACCCATTTAGAAAACCTTAGGGATACTATGATCTTGGCTTCAAATAGCTTCTTAACCTCTTTCTCAATCAAGAGCAACAACAAAGGGTTTATCCTTATTAATTTTTGTTTGAAAGGTTTGTGATCTTCTTTTATTGGGATCACATGCTAAATTATACTAGTGTCATAAACTTTCATGTCATAATAGCTCCAGGAAAAAACATCAGGGAACTATTTCATTAAATTGATATATTTCTCCTTGACTTCAGGGTTGAGGGTTCTAGACAGCTTAATGATATTGGGATCCTCCTGAGTCTCGATATTGCAATCTTCAACATCTCCTTCATTTACTGTAATTTTTGGACTCCTAGCCACATCATTATTATCAAAGAGTTTCTCCAATGGGACCAGACCCTTGGGAATGATGTTGCTCTTCAGATGAACTATGTCTCTACCTGCAATCTGATTGTTGAAGTAACCATCCTTCGTGAAGGCATCTACATCTACCTCTTCATCACAATATTCTTCATCAATGTTCAGATTCTCAAATTCATTCTCCATCTTGAGGAAGCTTTCTATTTGTTTTTCATCTTCAAGAACTTTCTAGTACTTAATATTATCTGGTACTGCTGGCCTGTGCTTGACCTTAATCTCATATTTTTTGTTAGGGAAAATTGGAATTTTGAAGATCAATGTTGAAGTAGCCAAGGCATCAGCAATCTGAGTCTGCCCTATTGGAATTAATGAAAGATTATACTCTGGAAAATTCTCAAGAATATCTAGCACTAGGCAGGGATGATTTTAGGGGCTAAATTTCGCTCATGGGCTAATTTTCCATGGTTTTTCCAAAAACGAGATTCGCTATTTTAAAAATAATTCACCCAAATTCTATAGGATAAAATTATTTTACCTTAAAAATCACCAAACTTTTATAAAAACTATATAAAATACTTAGAAATTTGAATATTTTTACAAACATATCGCCAAACATTTATACTTGACATATGAAGGATTAGTAAGATTCGCTAAGGTTTCTACATTTTAAAATAAATTTTGATCTTTAAAATCATCCCTGGCACTAGGTTCCTATATTCCCTCAATCTGGGATGTTTTGCTTGGTATATACCTTTGATTTGATTGATAATTAGCTCAGAATATCCATGTAAAACTATTATTTTGGCACCCATCTCTTTCAAAACCTTCAATCCCAACACTAATGCTTCATATTCAGCCATGTTATTCGTGCAATCAACAAGTTTGTAGGAACACAGTTTTGAATTTCCTTTGGGGTAATTGATCCATATGCCAGCCCCTGCTCCCTCTCTGCTGGCAGCTCCATCGAAACTCATATTCCACATATGATCTTATGCATTCTCCTGCTTCTCTGAAAAATTCTTAATCTGTTGGTCAAATCTATCTTTGTTAGCCATATCAATTTTTGGCCCTTCCTCTTCAAAACATAAATCATTGAAGAAAATAGAAGACCCCAACTCAGTTTCCACAGCATAGATGGGATGATTACTTGGTTGCGACTTGTTGTTGACCATGTATTTGAGAAAAACCTCTCTATATAATCTTCTAGCTTAACCAAAGACAAGGATGGTGGCATATGACATGTCCATTTGGAGAGTTCCCTTCAATTTTGCAACCCATGACCTGGATAACAACATGCCAAACTTGGGAGGAATATCAGCAACCACTACATCCATGACCATATTCTTTGTTGGGATTTGGGCTAAAGACACCACCAGATCTTTGATAAGACCTAGGCACTTCGCCTTCCTTGAATCAAAAGAAAACAGATCTTTGTAAGGCCTTGTGATTTCATGGCCTAGTTGGTCCATGACCACCTTGGGAATTAGGTTATGGGATGCTCCTGAATCCAACATGGCATTGTGCATAGTCATATAATGGATTTCCAGGCTGACATAGAAAGGGGGGACCTCTTCAAAATCACTATTTTCCTCTACTCGTGGGCCAAATAAGATGGTCAGGTGATCATCTTATATGTTCAAAGTGTTAGAATTTTGTTCTATCTTAAGAATCTTCATGATCTGATTTATATATTCATTGTTCTTGATCAATTCATTGAATGGTACAGAAATTTTAATCTTGGCCATCTCACTTTCAAAATTAAAGGAGGATGGGGTTTTCTCTACCTCTTTGGTGACTGTTTCTTTCCCTGTTTATAGTATTTTCTTCTGGGGTTCTTCTTTCTGCTTTCCTTTGTCCACAACATATTTTGCAGTAGAGTCTTTTTTCGGCTGACTTGAAGAGGGTATGTTTCTCTAAACTTATTTGGTGGGGTTTCCCTTTGATGGATTTCCATTTGGGGAATTTGCAAGCACTTTCTAATTTTGAAGATTGTATTTTATTTGGAATTGCATGATGGCATTCTGCAATCCTGCTTGGTAATCTTCACTTTCTACTATTAACCTTTCCTCTTCATCTTGCATGAAGATCTCATTTTCATCCATGAACTGGTCATGTTCTTCTTTAGTAAAAAATACCTATGTTTCTTTATCATCACAACAGTTCATGTTGTCTTCAAAATATCCATCATAATTCTCATTCACATAATTATTTTGAAAAGGAAGCCTTACTTGTTGGTCCCCCTGATTTTCCTGATTCCCTTGATTTCTTTGGTGTACCTGATTTCCCTGATTCCCCTGATTTCTTTGTTCTCTTTGTTTGATTTGTGGGATTGCTGGTCTTCTCTAATTTATGGGCGGACCATCAACCTGTTCTCTAGTGTTAGGCCTATTATCTAAAGCCATTATCTCCATCATTCTCTCCATGGTTCTCATCATCATTTCAAACCTTTCTTCTAATGTTTGTGAGGTTGAAGGTTGTGCCCTATCTTGAGCTTTGTTCATGTCCCTGTCAGACTTAGATTTGATATTTCCTGAAGCCAATAGATTTACCTCAACTTCTATGGCATAAGTCATCATATCATCTAATGAAGTAGATCTTCGTTCCCTGAATAACAAAGAAAAATGGCTTTCAAAAGAATCAGCATATCTGAGTTGAGCAGCTTTAGGGGGGTGTTTTACCTCAGTAGGAATCAGATTATAGACCTTTACAAATATGGCTGAAAAATCCTGCACTGTTTCGTTAGTTGACCTCCTCATGTTTTTATATTGAGTCAACAATTGAAGGGGATTTTTCTTGTCACCCCATTTTGCAAGGAAACTGGTTTCAAAGGCCTCAAAATTTATGATACTAGCTACAGGAAGAGCTCTGAACCACTTCCTCACTTCCCCTGCAATACTTTGTGCAAACAGCCTCATTTTCGCATCTTCAAAATCTACTTCTTCCAAGTCTATAAACTCATTGAACCATTCTAGATGTTTCTGGGCTGACACACTACCTTCAGCATCATACAGTTTGATCCTTAGATTATATTCCCGAGGTAGATCATGTAACTGAGCAGGAAGTACAAGAGGAGAAAATCTAGCTGCCATGGATGTTGTGAGGGGTTGGAGTGGTTGTTGGTTCTGAGTATGAATCACTATAGGCTTCGTTGTTGCAACCAAAATCAAATCTTGGAATCTCTTTTCGTCAAATATGACCTCGTTCAAACAAGATTCAGATTTAGTTCTAAACAGATTTTGTTCAAATTTTACATCAAACTCAATATCTTCGATGCTTGTTACTCCATCTTTGGGAAAGGATAGATATCGTTCTAAACACAAAATTGGGCTTATTTTCCTTTTTTTTCTTTTGTGTACGAGATTTCCAGGATCAGACACAGGGATTGTAGCTTTTGGGTTTGGGTTTCTCCTGGTGTGAATTCTCTTGGGAGCCAAGATTTCTAGCTCAAACTACTTGGTGCAACTGGTCTCTTGGTAATGGAGTCACCAGGGAAAAAATAATCTCAGCCAATAAGGTATTTGATTCACTGTCACCCTCAGGAATCAAAACTAAAGCTTTAATTCGTTCTTTTCCCAGGGAAGATTTCTCTTTTTCTCCCTGACAACGACGCCAAAATGTTAGCACTCTGTAAATTTTGTTTGGATGATAGACAAACGACAGAGGTAACTATTTCAACCAGCTTTGGAGTTGGGGCACTAGCCTGCTTAGCTTAGAGAGGTCTCTCTCATGTCACTTGATGTTTCTTTGGCAATCAGTGGCTAGATTTAGTTTTTTTTGGTGGTTTTTATAAAGTTGTTGGCAAGGAAGGGGAGGGACACTTAGGGCTATGGTGTCGAAATTATGAAAGTGAATGAAAACAATGACTGGCTAGTAGAACCCTCCATAGGATAAAGGCTAAATGAGGCAATGAATCTGAGTTGTAAATTGTATTTAAGCAAAGTGTAAGATGAAGGAGAAAACAAGTAACTGCATCAGAGCATTACTAAAATGAATTACGAATTAGTTAGGAAGAAGATTACATAGTTTAAATTGCTTAAGCCGAGAGCATCATGAGATGAATTCTGATCTTTTAACTATCCAATTCAAACAGAAAAAAATGCAAATGGAATTAAAGAACACAGGAAATACATACAATGAGAGGAGAAAAAACCCATATCACCACCATTAGAATACTTTCATAGAGACTTTGAAAGCTTCTGCATATGTACTCAATTCAGCTCCAAAAATTTACAATTGAGTTCAGAAAACAACTAAAAGGTGCCCTTGCACTTTTGCCAACATTAATGCATTCAGAACTTCTGTCATTTATACAATTTCAAGTTCCTTTCAATTAGAAACCAATTACAATAGCTGAACTGAAACGTTTCAGCTTCTAAAACTGACTACAATAATTTCAACTAACAGTCTCGGCATGTGAACCGATTTACAATGATTAAACAAAAACGTTTTATGAACTAACGACCCATTTCTCTGATTGTTCAACTTCTATCTTCACCATCTGTCTTGCTTTGGTCCTTTGTCAAATCTACCAATTTGATGACACTTGGGGGCTAGTTGTTGGTTCCTAGGAAACTGCATTTTGTCTTTCCTAACCGCACTATCTCCTTCCACTGCAAGTTAGAAGGGATGTCGTATTCCATCATTTCCTTGATCAGGATCTTTAGGTCAATGTAAGAGGCATAAGTCATGGCTGGCAGTCTGATCTTTATTGTTTTGAACTGAGTCAAGATCTCAAAATCTGTGGTCAAATACTCCACCAGGTTTGTCCCCTTCAAGTTTTCCTCTAGGCTTTCAAACTTGGAGTGATCCATTATGCATTGGGCGAGATGAGAGTTGTACTTATCTTGATCATACAATTTCCCTTTGACATCCCAAAATGGTGGGAGGCCTTTGACGAACAACTCTTCAAACAGATCTTTGAATTCTTGTATGCTCTACTCCATCTGCATGGCCTTGGTTTGGATTGATTTAAGCAAGTTATGTTTGGCAATAACTCTCCTAGCCCAAATGATCAACGTGGTCATGTCTTTCACCCCAATGGTTTGAAGTTCAGTGGTGGGAATGGAATTCATCATATTTATAGCATTATGGGCCCACTCTAAGGGTTTCTTTGTCAATGTCTCACTCACAACAATGCATCTTCTTCTGGTTGTGATGGCCATGCTATCTTTGTCATTGATGAAATTTAAGTATACCCTGAACTTGGCAATTTCAACAGCAATAGAATCCCAGATGATGTGTTTGGCTCCCTGCAACAGTCCTTTGCCTTCAACATTCTCTTCAACTTGTCTACTCCTTCCTGTAAATCTTGATTCTCTTTTTGGTACAGGTCCATCTTCTCATCCTTTATTCTCATTTCTTGTTGTAGATTTTCTATATCTCCCTTAAGGATCTTGATTTCTCCTGCGTTCAGGCTAACTTGGGACATAGCCTGAACTAGTCCATCAGTTCTTGGCCCAGTTTCTACAGTAGAAGGTACAACAACAGCCATGTTTGATGCTCCTCTCTGTCCTTGTGACCAATTTACCTTTCATTTCTCTAGCTGCAATACTTTGGTCTTGTAATTCAATGCTTCTTGTCGAAATGTCTCCTTCTCTTATTCTAGAGCAACCAGTTTTGTTGTTTGTGGATGCTATGTGGCAGACATTTTTAGTTTTTTCTTCAAGCTTTGGATCAGCTTGTCTTTCTCCTCCAAGGAGGCTTTCACACCCTAAGGGTCGTCAGATTCTAATCTCTTGACTTGATTCTGCCAAGCTCTACTAGATGTTTTCTCTTGTCTCAATTGTCCCTCCAATTTAAGTGAATGAGTTGTCAACCTTGAAATCTTCAAGCTCAAACCCAGGTAGTCTGAATGCAGCATGTCACTGGTGTTTTTGTGGAATTTCACCTTGTCTGGGGAACTGATGTTTTCATAATGCAACTTAACCTCAGACACTTTATCCTCATCTGCAACTGCTATGTTGAGTGTCTTCTTCTCTATATCCTTGATTGAGAACAGAGAAGATTTATGCTGAGAAATACTTTCTACCTCAGGTATCAACTCTCTTATTTCACTCATGGCCAAGCTTCCTTTCACGGCATATTGCTTTGCTAAATCTTCTTTAGATTGGTAGACTACTCCAGGTGCTTTATCAAAAGGTGTTTTTTTGTTGTCGAAAGCTCTTGCGTTGCTTTCACTTTGGGGAATGCTTCTTTTAGCAACTTATTACTTGTCGGTGCCACTCTCCACCATATCCATACTTACTTGTTCCTTAGGCTCTTCTTCCTCCAGATCTACTATCTGTGAATATTGTGTGATCTTTATCTTCTTGGGAGCAGTCTACTGAATACTGGAGCCTAGGGCCTCTGAACTACTTCTCTTGGTGTAGACAATTAGTTTGGGAACTTGGCATATCATCTTCTGAGAGGTCTGTTGTGTCTGAATCTGTTGTAGGTTTGGCCCTACTTGTTGTGTTTGAGCAGGCTGCAAGATGGCTTCCATATAAACACAGGTTTCTAAATTTGCTAATTTTTCAAAACCTTCAACATACTCATGTTCATAAGGGGATTGTTTTCTCATCAATATTCTTTTAGATATAACCTGATGTGGATCATATCTTCTCCCTTGTAGCTGTGCAAATCCAAACTCCTTGAGTTTGGCCTGGATCTGAGATAAGCAGGATCTAGTCTTCACGACAAAGGGTCCTATGATGAAAGGGAATTTCAGGTTGGACACCTTGTGCATTTTCATAAAATGTTTTGTTTCTGAGATGATTCTTTACCTGATGAACTCTAGGGAAAAGACTCTGGGTGTCAAAAAAATGCAGAAGGTAAGGTGCCTCTTGACAACCACATACCCAAATTACTGTAGAATGAATGAACAAGACCCAATCTCCCACTCTGTTTTCTGGGTTTGGATGCAAATAACTTTTCATGTCCTCCAGGACTCTTGGCAGGCTAGTGTTGAAGATCAAGTTGTAAACTCTGGACATGATCTTATTTATGAAATGTAGCATTGTGATTCTTTTGCATTTAGTTGAGATGAATGTTGTTTTAGGGAAATCTCTCTTGTTTGTCTCCAGGAACATATTCAACAAGTATGTGTAATACCTGAAGTGATTTAGTGATTAGAAGTTCACTAGCTATTTGTGTACATTATCAACTATGAATTTATCAAAACTGATGTGGGTTGATTGATTGGACTCTGACTAGAAAAAGTTAAGAGAAAACCTAACATGACCTCAACTACATATTTGTCATTATCTAAACCTAGAATCTGACTGAGTATGGAACAAGCCCACTAGAATTCAATAACCATGACATTTACATTCATTGGCAAGGACAGACTCTCAGAATAATGCTTGAGTTTGACAATTGTCTGCAGAAATAGGTTTTTGACTTCGGGGGGACATTCCCTGTAAACTGTAACTATATTTTCTTCCTCGAAGGGTTTAGACATTGTGGAGGGGGGCTCTGGTATGCCAAGGGTGTATCGAATGGACGAGCTATCTACTCTACACAAGACCTCCGACCCTAATTTATTTAAAACGAACTTTTCTTCCTGTGAGTATTGTTTCGTGCACCAACCTATGAATTTTAGGAAAGGGAATGCGATTTTGACAGCGTAAGGGACTATGGAGGTTTGGACCAAATCAAGAAAGGGTATCTGTCTCCCTGCATTATCTGACAAATTTTCTCTGGACACAGAGACGGGTGAGACGGTTATTTCGGTGTCGAACATATCAGAGTCTTTGTCAATTAGGGCTTCTTCGTTTGGCAGGGGATCTTGCTCTGTTATAGACAAAATGACAGGATCCATGTCGATGATGAAAAATAGTTGTGAATGAGCGGAAGACGCATGAATTTGGTGCATTG